>OY757022.1:59036788-59045982 GCA_963580285.1 Lucinisca nassula
CTAAAAATGGCACGCATCGGATATCAGGCCCTTACATAATCGAGCGTCAATCAGTGGGACGAGCGATCGAGCGGCGACAGCAGAAACAGGATATGTCGAGCGGATTCCGCTTGATAACCTGTCGGGCGTCGGCCGATTACTGCCCGGTTATCTGATTTGTCGGGGTCCGCTCTATACGCTCTATACGACTTCCGGATGCCAGCCGATGCCATCGACATCGTCCCGACGTCGGTAAGAGCTCTGCTCGACTTTACTTCGACCTAGAAGTCGGTGTGAACTCGGTGAGAATTTTAAGTGCGAGTTAAAATTTCACCGGGCCCCTCCCGACCACCACCGATGCCTCAACAACCGACGGGACGCCGGCCGGACTCCAGCCCGATTTCACCCCAAATCAGTCGCCAACTAGTCGGGCGGGGCTCGAATAGTGATTTGTGACCGTGGCATTACTACTAATCAAATTCGGTCAGTTTCAGCTCTGCGCGATGCATCATACAGCCAAATCTATTTCTCCAAGCCCCGATAGGCGGGGGCGAAGTAGTAGTACTAGTAGAAGTAGTAGTTGTAGTAGCAGTAGCATTAGTAGATTTTCTAGTAGTAGCAGAAGAAGTGGTCGTGGCAGTGGAAGTAATAGCAGAAATAGTAGTAGTAGTTGTTGTTGCAGTGGTAGCAGCAGCAGTGTAGTAGATGTAGTAGTAGTAGTAGTAGTAGTAGTAGAAGTGGTAGTAGTAATAGAAGTAGAAGTATTTGTTGTTGTAGTAGTATAAGTCATAGTAGTGAGTAGTAGTTGTGGTAACATAAGAAGTAGTAGTAGTAGTAGTAGTAGTAGTAGTAGTAGTAGTAGTAGTAATAGTAGTAGTAGTAGTGGCAGCAGCAGGGTAGTAGTAGTAGTAGTAGTAGTAGTAGTAGTAGTAGTAGTAGTAGTAATAGTAGTAGTAGTAGTGGCAGCAGCAGGGTAGTAGTAGTAGTAGTAGTAGTAGTAGTAGTAGTAGTAATAGTAGTAGTAGTAGTAGTAGTAGTAGTAGTAGTAGTAGTAGTAGTAGTAATAGTAGTAGTAGTAGTAGTAGTAGTAGTAGTAGTAGTAGTAATAGTAGTAGTAGTAGTGGCAGCAGCAGGGTAGCAGTAGTAATAGTAGTAGTAGTAGTAGTAGTAGTAGTAGTAGTGATTGTATTAATTGTTGTTGTTGTTGTTTTTGTTATTACTGTATTCGACAACGCTATCTGCAAGGTACTTGAAGACCACTGATAATTGTAATATATCACTTTCTTTCAGTGTTTGACAAACTTTCTTTCAACTTTTCTGCTGAATTTTACAGACATACATCAATGTATGTATCAAAACTGTAGCTCGACACATGCTCTATGCTTATAGCTACAAGTTTCGTTTCCAATCGATATCCATATTTGACCAGGAAAACTAATTACAAGAAATAATTACCTTAAATAAATAAACCAGTAAGCCCTTACTTTGTCTATAAGTTCATATTTATTTAATTTAGAATGCACAGGCAGCTCAAGTATAAACAAAACATTTTTTTTTTCTGCGGAAGAGCATTAGGGCTTTTATTTCTTTTGATAGGTATATCTCGAAATTTCGACTTTTTTTTTCTTTAAAGTTTTTTATCTCGAAATTTCGACTTAGTATCTCGAAATTTCGACTTAGCATTCTAAATTTCGACTTTTATCTCGAAATTTAGACTTAGTATATCGAAATTTCGAATATCTCGAATTTTCGACTTATTAACTCGACATTTCGGCTTAGTATCTCTAAATTTCTACTTATTAACTCGAAATTTCGTCTTATGATCTCGAAAATCGACATAATAACTCGAAATTTCGATATAGTATCTCGAAAGTTCGACATAATAATTCTCAGATATCCCAGGGCCAACTTTCCACAACTGAACTTTTTATTTTAACGTGGCCCTCGCCCATCAGTGCTTGGAGAAATAGATTCGGCTGCATTGTGCTCCAGGCAGAGCTGAAATCGATCACACATGCGTATTAGTAAACCGCTTGGAAGGTCTACCGTCTAAGCCTGCCCAGGCAATGTGGTGCAAGTCGGACCGTCCCTACATATAAACCCTATTGGTTTGTTTTGACGGTAGGGCTAAGATGTCAATTCATCTTAATGTCGGGTAAAAGACCCAGGAAATTGGAAGCAACGTCTCTAAAATGACTTTGAATGATTTCTGATATGATAAAGTAAGTCAATCTTAAATATATCTGCATGATATTTGGATAAAATCGGCATTAATCTCAATATTTATCTAAATGAAATAACTAATAAAGTATTAGAACGTTTCCCTATCTATCTATCTATCTATCAATCTATCTATCTATCTATCTATCTATCTATCTATCTATCTATCTATCTATCTATCTATCTATCTATCTATCTATCTATCTATCTATCTATCTATCTATCTATCTATCTATCTATCTATCTATCTATCTTATCTATCTATCTATCTATCTACTGTAAACCAGGGATCGCAGGATCATCCCGGGTTTCTCCAGATCGGATGAGTCTTTAAACCGAGGTTCCGTCTCCGTGTGACCTAAGCTGTTGGTGGAACGTAAAACTCTAACACTCACTCACTATCTATCTATCCTGCCTACGCCCTTTCGGGCATTTTCGGCAGGTGTAAATAACATACACTCCAGATTTGCATGATGAAAGCCGACTCAGTAACCATTTAATTACGGTAAGGATCTTTCACCTGCACATGGGATGATTCTCCCTGCACAGAGGTCCTCGAGTAACGGTCGGCTTCGAAGGACGGTGTACTTTGTGGCATTCATCCGTGCAAGCGAAATGTGTTCTGACACCGCAGTTTTACTAACTCTGTCGGGAATCGAACCGGGGGCCTACAGCACCATAGGCAAGTATTCTAACCACTGAGCTACCACACTCCGTTTCTTTAGACCAAAGTCTATACTTGTTCTAGAAAATTTAAATAAATAAACTGGTAAAACTAATGACTCATGATTAATTTATCATTATGCCCTACCCTAAACAACAATGCATCACCCAGGCCCACCGAACCAAACCTCACGCTACCATAACTTACAAAATCCTTTTTCACAATACCTACACAAATTGAAAAGTGAAACGATCCTGAGCCTTTTTCTACCCTGATGTTTCAAGAAGAAACAAATAGGGTTCGGGGTGGGGTCCACAGAGCGACCATCAGTCTGTAAAATCACCGGCTGTTCTGGAAATACAAGAATCAGTCCGAAAGCCCGGAAAAATATTTGGTAGCCCATAACTTAAAAAATGTGTTTTCCACCTTCTAATGGCATTGTTGCGATTTTTCTATTGTAAATAATGTCAAAAAGAGCGAAAACTGGTTACATGTAGAGTAATTTGAGTCATAAAATTGAATTTCCGGCAGTGTTTGGAGAATAGCCCTGAATTTTGTTTTTAGAAAAGTGGTCACCCTGGGAGGATTGTGTTTGTTTTATTTGAGGTTTAACGTCCCAGTCAACACTGTGTAGGTCATTTTGGAGACGTTGCTTCCATTTTTGTTAGATTTTACCCGACAGTGAGATGAAATGACATCTCAAGCCCTGCCACCCAAAGAAACCTAAGGACATATTCTTTGGAGAGTCTGACTCACACCACTTTGTCTGAGCTTATGTGCGGTCGGTTTCAGTCCTGCGTGGAAGCACCAATCTATTTCTCCGAGCTCCTATGGGCGGGGACGAAAAATCAGTCTGGTAGTTGCAGATAAGATTTTTCATCTTTATCATTTCATCCATTAGTTTTATTTTGCTAAATTTAGCGGCCCGCCTAACTGAGTAAAAGGCCAGGCTCCGTATCTGATAGACTCTTGGGAACAAGAGCGTGTTTCGGGAGCTGCCGCGATTATGTGGGAGCTACTCCGTCTGAAAATATGCGGCATTATCCCTTCATTGTACAAGGAGTGATCATTTTTTTTTTGCACATAAATGATAAATTAGGGCTGACATACCCAGAATATGCACCAAAGGATTTCGTCCCAAGCGAAAACTTACAAAAACATTGCTTTCATACATTCGTGCTGACACAAAACTAAAGTCAGAAAATACCCTGTGTTCGATTTTGATACGGTTGCCTACTTTTCAATAGTTTTTTACGGCGTAGCCGTTATGTTTTTGCTTTTGTCCTACATTTTTCGTTATTCCATTAGTCAATAAAACCACATGTCCAAGGAGATGACCATTTCATTGGTCAATGATTTGCATAAATATCTACTAAAAAAACACGACAGTTTACCGAAGTTTTAAACTAGGAAATGTTTAATTTTTTATGTGAGACATGAATGAAAAATATATACAGTTTCGGCTTGCTCACCGTCTTGTCCTTTGATGACCATACGTCATATGTATAATTGTGTTTCTAGTGAATTCTGAAACTGCTGCGGTGAATAGCTATTTTGACCTAATTTCACGTGGTTGGTCTATATAGCGAAAGGAACCATTTCGCGAAAGGAAGAATTTTCTGCGAAAGGAATTGTTTGTTTGATTTGAGGTTTAACGTTCCCATCAACACTTTGTAGGTAATTTTGGAGACGTTGCTTCCAAGTTTGTGGAACTTTTACCCGACATTGAGATAAAATGACACCTCAAGCCCTGTTGGCCAATGAAAGCAATAAAGAGATATAGCATGACAAAAACATGTAATAATCGCATTACAAATTGACAGATGTTTAATTTACAATATATGCCCAATAAAAGTTGCAGTGTATCATTTGTCTTCATCATACTTTATGTCCTCCATTTTAACACAAAATGGACATTTTCGAATATCATTAATGTTATATCAATTCTGAAAAGGAATAAGTGTTATTTGAGTTTTAGTTAGGTGCACATAAGATCAAGTTTCCGTCCGTTTGTCTGCTCGTCCGTGTGTTCGTCCGTCTATGCGTTTACGTTCACCATGGCGACAACCCTAAATGTTAACCCTAGAATTTGTGTTCAAAAACAGTAAATGATAAAGTTTTCTTATTTGTTGTGCATATACTTGAGATCATAAATGAAATGAGGTCGGAGACGGGGCCTCAAACAGGCGGGACACCGCCCTCTGCAAAGCTATTTTACCTCGCGTGACATCTGAATTGTTTGAATACAGTAAACCAGTTAATAGCTAGACAACTGTTGCTGTCACTATTGTAGCTCATATTTCTAAACAACCTTCCAATTAAATCTACGCCGCATATCTTTTTTAAAGATATTTCTTGTTCGGCCTGCTTAGAAAGGTAAAACATTTTTATATGGCTTAGCATCGTCGAAACTTTATATTTTTCTCTCATTCTTCTACAATAAATCAAAACACACAAGGGAACCTACCTTTGTTTACCATTTTCAGGTCCTAGGAACTAACGCGGGAGTTCCCGGAAGTGTCGTGGGAACAAAATTACGTTGACGCGATTTCGCGATAGCTCCCTTGATGTCCACCCGTGCAGTACAGTGCACATTCTTTCGCCCGAAACTGACGACTGCCCTTCTTCTATCAGCGGATGGGAGAGAATGACCGTAGAAAATATTTCATGATCAATCTCCACGAAAGTCAAATCAGTGAGTGAGTGAGTTTTAGTTTTACGTCCCACCAACAGCTAAGGTCATACGGAGACGGGGCCTCGGTTTAAAGACTCATCCGAAAGTCTGGAGAAGCCCGGGATCGATCCTGCGATCCCTGGTTTACAAGGGGAGTAGCGTAACCACTGCACCATGGAGGCTTCTATAAATGTCAAATCAGTGACTACAAAAAATAGTATAATTAAATAAGCCCTTTTTAATGTAAAGATTAACAAACAACTTACCAGAAAAACCTGAAGACGGTATCAAAACTTGTTGAAAACAGAACATACAAGCTCCAGTTAAACCCAACAATAACAGGAATATTTTTAAACGCCATGCCATTGTACTTCGAGCTCAAACAACTCCAGAAGAATGATGATAAATGTCTGGTTTATATTTAGATCTAATCGGAAGCAGACTCTCAGTTAACACAGTAGCATAACTGATGCGGTTGTTTGCTATCTGAGGAGTTAACAGACTGTAATTATGTTCGCTAGAAAAAATGGTTTTGCGATAAGCAGCATGGCGTATCGGCGACCTTGTGCCGTAGGTCCGACGTTGGCCCGGCATTCTTTGCTGACTGTACAGTCTGATCAAAGCTTTGCTGAACGCATCATCGAAATTTTGATGGGCCAAAAGTTTTCATACACTCGTACAGAACAAGTTCGCTTGAAATGTGTATTCAAATATATTGGGATGCCAGTACACACACAATGGCAAAAACAAAATTAACAGCATAATATTATGCGAAAAATTGAACCATTGTGTGTAAATCATGTAAGGGAGCAGTCATTATTTACAAGCCGGTGAGAGGGTCACCTGTCATGAAATAACAACTCGGATCATCTTGATGAGTGCAACTTTAACTCTTGATATCTCTCATTCTTACTTTTACTTCGCCTTTTAAAATAAAAGGTAAATAGGATTTTTTGATTTGAGGTTTAACGTCCCCGCCAACACTGTAAAGGTCATTTTGGGTACATGCCTTCCAATTTTGTGGGTCTTTTCCCGACATTGAGATGATATGACATCTCAAGCCCTGTCCCCCAGTGAAACCAATAGGGTTTATAAGCATGGACGGTCCGACACTCGCACCGCTTTGCCTGGGCAGGCTTAGATCCTCTAAGCGGTTTACCAGTACTCGTGTGCGGGTCGGATTCAGCTCTGCGTGGAAGCATCATGCAGCCCATCTATTTCTTCAAGCCCCAACGGGCGGGGGCCGAGGATTTTGTTAAAAATCTGATCAACAAGTAAATGAATGATACAGTAAAAGGTCCATATAATGAACACCTCCTTAAACCCCAATTTATATCAAGAAAAAAAAATGGGGATTATAGGGGAATACATTATATTTTTCTTATTTCTGCTCCAAAATATAGGTTGTGGGTATTTCTTTGAACAGCCCTATTGAGGCCGTTTCAACGAGCAACCAAACTCTGTGATTTGGAGCAGAAAAGAGAAAAAAGTATTACACATTTTCATCTACCAGTTTTGGAGTTATGAAAGATTATGCACAATGTCACACAGGCGTGTTATCCTGTGCACGGATTTACAAGCTGAACAGCCTTCCAAATTTCTCAGATATACAAGCTATTTAGCGGCCCCGCCCATAGGGGCTTGAAGAAATATATGGGCTGCATGATGCTTCCACGCAGAGCTGAATCCGGCTCGCGCACTAGTACTGGTAAACCGCTTAGAGGATCTAAGGCTGTCCAGGAACCGCGGTGCGAGGCGGACCGTCCATGCTAATAAACCCTATTGGTTTCATTGGTCGACAGGGCTTGAGATGTCATTTCATCTCAATGTCGGGTAAAAGTCCCACAAAATTGGAAGCAACGTCTCCAATATGACCTTTTCAGTGTTGACGGGGACGTTAAACCTCAAATCAAACAAACAAAACAAGCTATTCAGAGTCAGTGGACTGATGTACAGATAATTTTAGTTCAAAGAAAAATACGAAGTTTTCTTGTGAAAAAGAGTTGTAAACCAAAAAACTGTATTTTGATTGCTAAGACTTATCCTGACTCTTAAAACAACAATGGATGGGTGTCTGTTCGAGGGGGTGCTACAATATTCCACTTCACCAAACTTTCTGGGAGAAAAGATCAGATATGAGAAAAAGCCAGCACTTTTCTGAAGAAATTATTTGTTTGTTTGTTTGTTTGATTTGAGGTTTAACGTCCCCGTCAACACTGTAAAGGTCATTTTGGAGACGTTGCTTCCAATTTTGTGGGACTTTTACCCGACACTGAGATGAAATGACATCTCAAGCCCTGTCGCCCAATGAAACCAGAGGGTTTATTAGCATGGACGGTCCGCCTCGCACCGTGGTTCCTGGAAAGGCTTAGATCCTCAAAGCGGTTTACCAGAACTATAGTGTGCGTGCCGGATTCAGCTCGGCGTGGAAGTATCGTGCAGCCCATATATTTCTTCAAGCCCCTATGGGCGGGGGCAACTTTATCAAAGAAAACAGAGAGAAACTGCAAGGGCATTTGTGAGTAACAAAGTAAAAAAATCAATTCCGGTCCATTCTTCAACTCATTTCCATCTTGGATCAGTTGGAACTCATTTACACCTAAGTGCAAATTTCTGGCCCCAAATCGCATTTTCAAACTCAAAGCGGCGCCCTTCGAAAAAATACCTCAAACAAACGGCATCCTTTCATGCTGCACCCAGTAACACGAATCGTTGCACGCAAAAGGTTCGACTCAGCCAACGGGAGAGGCTGCTTAGGGCTCGGCACCGTGCCAATGTGGTGTGCGTAAGAAGAAATGCTGCCGCCGATGGAGGGTGAAGCCATGGATCGAGCGCCGTCCTTTGCAAGGACAGTTATCAAACGATTAGAATGCTCCCTACAAGTCTGCTAGAAACTGGCACGCATCTTATTTAGTCGAGCTTCAATCAGTGGGACGCCGGCAGGAAACCGGTCGGCGATTGGGGGCGCCAGTCGAAAACAGGATTCGTCCAGCGGATTCCGCTTGATCTGTCGGGCGCCGGTCGGGCGTCGGCCGATTATCTGATTGGTTGGGGTCCGCTCTACGACAACCGGATGCCAGCCGATGCCATCCTCCCGACGTCGGTACGAGTTCTGCTCGACTTTTATGGATGTGCCACCGACCTAGAAGTCGGTGAGAATTCGGGGAGAATTTTAAGTACGAGTTAAAATTGCACAAGGTCCCTCCCAACTACAACCGACGTCCCAACATCCGGCGGGACGCCGGCCGGGCTCCAGCCCGATTACACCCCATATTAGTCGCCAAGTAGTCGTGGGGGGGGGGGTCGAATGAGGGGGGCTCGAATAGTGTTTTGTGACCGTGGCTTTACGTATACCCGCACAGGTTAAGTGTGGACAGGTAAACTAACATGCCCAAAAATGACATAATATAGTGTTGACTGGGCCGTTAAAGTCCAATAGAAAACAAAACTGAGGTAGAGGTCTTAAACTTTAATGGAAGACACCCAGTCATCCTAGAATGTCGGTCAAGCGTCGGGCCGACAGAGATACGAGGTCGTGGCAACGTCTTATCTCTGTCTGTCGGCCCGACGTTATAGACATAGAATATTTATTTTCTGTCGAATACGGTTAACAAATAACATTAGCCCTGTATGGCGTTTACTTCGACAAAAAACAGT
>OY757022.1:59046182-59153682 GCA_963580285.1 Lucinisca nassula
AATAAACCAGTAAGCCCTTACTTTGTCTATAAGTTCATATTTATTTAATTTAGAATGCACAGGCAGCTCAAGTATAACCAAAACATTTTTCTGCGGAAGAGCAGTAGGGCTTTTATTTCTTTTGATAGGTATATCTCGAAATTTCGACTTTTTTTTTCTTTAAAGTTTTTTATCTCGAAATTTCGACTTGGTATCTCGAAATTTCGACTTCGACTTAGTATCTCGAAATTTCGACTTAGCATTCTAAATTTCGTCTTTTATCTCGAAATTTAGACTTAGTATATCGAAATTTCGAATATCTCGAATTTTCGACTTATTAACTCGACATTTCGGCTTACTATCTCTAAATTTCTACTTATTAACTCGAAATTTCGTCTCATGATCTCGAAAATCGACATAATAACTCGAAATTTCGATATAGTATCTCGAAAGTTCGACATAATATTTCTCAGATATCCCAGGGCCAACTTTCCACAACTTCACTTTTTATTTTAACGTGGCCCTCGCCCATCAGTGCTTGGAGAAATAGATTCGGCTGCATTGTGCTCCAGGCAGAGCTGAAATCGATCACACATGAGTATTAGTAAACCGCTTGGAAGGTCTACCGTCTAAGCCTGCCCAGGCAATGTGGTGCGAGTCGGACCGTCCCCTATTGGTTTGTTTTGGCGGTAGGGCTAAGATGTCAATTCATCTTAATGTCGGGTAAAAGACCCAGGAAATTGGAAGCAACGTCTCTAAAATGACCTTAAATGTGATGGAGACGTAAAACCTCAATTCAAATAAAACAAACATACAACAGACGTAGGTTTTAATATGAGTTCCAAACATTGGTGAGGTCTACATATATTTCAGAGAATTATGTCCCCCTTGATTTCATAAAATGCCTATGTTTGATACTGTCTTCACCGTAGCCCCTTCAGTTTTTACCGGATCTTTATCAAACTTACATATAAGTAAATGAGGGATAAAGCTTGGATGATTTCAAAAATTGGTGAGGTCTGCCTATATTTCAAAGAGATATGTGCCCCTTGATTACAGAAAATGCCTATTTTTGACTTTGTCATCACCCTAGCCCCTTCAGAAACTTATATACAAGTAAGTCAGGGTTGAAAGCTGGGATGAGTTAGAAAACTAGCGATGTCAGTCGATTACTACTTTGCTGAAAATGCTTATCATCACCATAGCCCCTTCAGTTTTAATCGAATCTTCTTGAAACTTACAAACAAGTAAGTCAGAAATAAAAGCTCGGAAGAGTTCGAAACTGACGAGGTTGGCCTATCTATCATAGAATAAGGTCAACTTCACTGAGGAAAATGCCTGTTTTTGACTTTGTCATCACCATACCCCCTTCAGTTTTCATCGGATCTATTTGAAACTTACATGTAAGTAAATAAGGGATAAAACTTAGGCTGAGTTCAAAAATAGGCTAGGTCCGTCTATATTTCAGAGAGTTACGCCCCCCCCCCCCCCCCCCTTGATTACAGAAAGTGTCTATTTTTGACATACTCGTCACTGTAGCCCCTTCAGTTTTGATCGGATCTTCCTGAAATTTACATACATGTAAGTCAACGTTAAAAGCTCGGATTTCGAAAACTGGTGATGCTAGTCTATTACTCATGGAGTTATGTACCCTACTTTGCTGAAAATGCTTGTTTCATCGTAGTCCCTTCAGTTTTGATCAAACCTTCTTGAAACGTACATACAAGTCAGGGATAAAAGCTCGGTTGAGTTCGAAAACTGACGAGGTTGGCTTATCTTTCGTAGAATTACACCCCCTTTACTGCTGAAAATAGCTATTTTTGACCTTGTCATCATCACAGCCCATTCAGTTCTCATCGGACCTTTTTTAAAAGTAAGGGGTTAAAACTTGGCTCTTAGGTCGGCCTATATTTCAGTCCCCCTTGATTATAGAAAATGCCTATTTTTGACCTTGTCATCACCGTAACTCCTTCATTTTTATCGGATCTTTTTAAAACTCACATATAAGTAAGTGAGGGATAAAGCTTGGATGAGTTCCTGAACTGACGAGGTCAGCCTATTTATCATAGAGTTACGGCCCTTTGATTGCAGAAAATGCCTTATTATGACAGTAACTCCTTCAGTTTTCATCGGGTCTTCTTGAAACTTATATGTAAGTCAGGGATAAAAGCTCAGACGAGTTCCAAAACTTGCAATGTCAGTCGATTAATCACGGAGTTATGTCCCCTGCTTCGCTGCTTATTTTCGACCTTGTCATTACCGCTGCCCCTTCAGTTTTGCTCGGATCTTCTTGAAACTTACAACAAGTAAGTCAGGGATAAAGGTTTGAAGGTGAGGTTAGCCTATTTATCATAGAGTTACATCCCTTTGATTCCAGCAATTGCTTATTTTGACCTTGTCATCACCATAGCCCCTCCAGTTTATATCAGATCTTCTTGAAAGTTACATGTAAGCACGTCAGGGATAAAAGCTTAAATGAGTTCGAAAATCAGTGAGGTCAGCCTATTTATCTTAGAGTTACGTTTTACTTGATTTTAGAAATTGCTTACCGTGTCATCACGGTTTTGCTGTTTGTTTGATTTGAAGTTTAACGTCCCCGTCAACACTGTAAAGGTCATTTTGGAGACGTTGCTTCCAATTTTGTGGGACTTTTATCCGACATTGAGATGAAATGCCGTCTCAAGCCCTGCCGCCCAATGAAACCAATATAGTTTATAAGCATTGACGGGCCGACTCGTACCGCATTGCCTGGGCAGGCTTAGATCCTCTAAGCGGTTTACCAGTACTTGTGCGCGGGTCAGTTTCAGCTCTGCGTGGAAGCATCATGCAGCTCATATATTTCTTCAAGACCCGATAGGCGGGGTCATCACGGTAGGTACTATACCGTGTTTATCGGATCTTCTTTAAACTTACATGTAAGTAAGTTGGGGATAAAAGCTCGGATGATTTGGAAAACTGACTAGGCCAGCCTATTTATCATTGAGTTACGTCACTTTGATTGCAGAAAATGCATTTGCCCTCTCTGTAGCCCCTTAGTCAAAGTGTTAAGTCACCTTATTTTTGCTGAAAATAACTATTTTGTGCCATCCTTTAGTTTTGATAGAATCTTCCTGAAACTAGCATATAAGTATGTTGGGAATGAAAGTTCGATTG
The DNA here is from genome assembly GCA_963580285.1 of Lucinisca nassula. Classification (NCBI taxonomy): domain Eukaryota; kingdom Metazoa; phylum Mollusca; class Bivalvia; order Lucinida; family Lucinidae; genus Lucinisca; species Lucinisca nassula. The sequence goes on from OY757022.1 coordinate 59,049,315, forward strand.
AGTTTGTAAACTGGTGATGTCTGCCCTCTCTCTCATAGAGTAACGTTTCCTTGAATGCTGAAAATGCCTGTTTTTGACCTTGTCCTCGCATAAATCCTTCACTGAGTTAAGATTGGAACTTCCTGAAACTTTGAATCTGTTAGCTCAGGTGAGCAATATAGGACCATCTGGTTCTCTTGTTATAATTTGCATACTCTGCCGAGTTTCAGAGTTCTAGCTTTTATGGTTCTTGAGAAATCTTTAACGAAACAATAATGGTTTTATCGGGACGTCCGACAAACAGACAGATAGACACAGATAGACGGATTGACGGACGAACGAAAGTACGGAGACCAATATACTCGCACTTATTTTTAAAGCGGGGGTAAAATGAAACGGGTCGGATTTACTAACTCGAATTTTCGAGATATTAAGTCGTAGTTTCGAGAAAGCAAGTCGAAATTTCTAGTTATTTTTCCATTATTAAGATACTTAGTCGAAATTTCGAGTTATTATGTCGAAATTTCGAGTTATCCGGAACAAAAATGACCGATGGCCTTGAGACTAGGTATGGAGCATCGGGGACTTGGGCTCTACCAAGTTTGTTCAAACGATGAACTTTGGTTGACCTTGAACTGTTTTATGTCAAGGTCAAATTTGGTCACTTAGACATTTGTATAGAAAAAAAGGCAAAACTGTGGATTTTTTTCGAATTGTATGGTAGCCTGTGGCATCAGAAATGATAATTGCAAGCAGCTGAATTGAAGTTTATCAATTCAAAAGGTCAAGGTCATTTACTGACCTTGTTCCTGGACGCCTCAGATTCAGTACTCTTCTTCTCCATTTAAACTGTTTGGTTGATTGAAACAAAATTATACGTGGAGCCTCTATGGGAAGGGGAATGGAAGTTTGTTCGTAAGGACTAGGTCACGTGATCAATATGGCGGCCATGCCCATCTATGGTAAAAACTTCTAAAAATCTTTGTAATATTATTGAAATAATTGAACTTGTCATGAGTCAAGATTCTGACTCTCTCCCCCGCTTGTTAAAATAGAGACCACACACTGCAGTTAATTATGTCTGCATGCCTCTTTGATACTTGTAGGAGTTCCCTCAGTTTGGTTCTGAGCTTCATGTTGTATACTTGTAAATAAATATATGCATAAACTTATAGTTCTGTTATTGAACCCAAATCAATATAAATGACATAACGTGGTGGCAGCGGTAGTTAAATTGTGAACTATAAAAGGAAATTTAATTTTTGCAAAATTCTACAGTAAAAAAATGGCAAGTTTTCAGTTTTCACATCCAGAAAAATTTGACTTTTCTAAACCACAAGGTTGGGAAAAATGGTTCCAGAGATTTGAAATGTTCCGATCAGCTTCAGGACTTTCAGAAAAACAATCCGAAATTCAAGTAAACTCCTTAATCTATTGTATGGGAAGTGAAGCAGGTGACATTTTGGACACCCTTAAGTTAACCGCAGAACAAAGAAAAACGTATGAAACTGTGTCAAAAAAGCTAAAGGATTATTTTATTCCAAAGCGGATTGTCATATTTGAGAGGGTGCAGTTCCACCAGCGGGTTCAGTTTGAAGGGGAAAAAGTGGACTCCTTCGTGACAAGTTTGTATAAACTGGCGGAGTACTGTTCATTCGGTGAACTGCATGACGAAATGATTAGGGATAGACTAGTAGTCGGATTGTGGGATCAAAAGGTCTCGGAAAGGCTCCAGCTGGACGCGGAGTTGACGCTAGAAAAAGCCCTTACACAAGCAAGGCAGCATGAAGCAGTAAAAGCGCAACAGCCCGTTGTCAGGGGACAAAAAGTTGAATCTTCTTCTTTGGACGCTGTGCTAGGGAAAAAAGGGAAAACCAAACCAAAATATTCTATGAACAGGGACAGTGCAGTGGTGAAAAACACTAGCCAACAAAAATGTAAACGTTGTGGCGGTAACGTTCATCCAAGGGACAAATGTCCAGCAAGGGACTCTAAATGCCACAAGTGCAAAGGCAAAGGGCACTGGGCAAGAGCTTGTTTATCGAAGCCAGCAGTAAATGAGGTCTACGAGGATACGGTCTCCGGTGACGAATATGGGTTTCTTGGCTCGGTAGAGGGCCACGAATCGACTGATGGCATGGAAAAGAGCCTCGATTCAGTGGATGCGAAGCCGTGGATCACTGACGTCAAAGTTGACGGCATTAGCATCAGGTTTAAGATAGACAGTGGTGCCGACGTCACAGTCATTTCAGACAAGGAATTCGAACGATTTCCAGGGATTATGCTTGTGAAGTCTAGTAAGATTCTGTAGGGTCCTGGAAAATCAAAACTTGATGTGCTCGGAAGGTTTCAGTGTACTTTGGAAACAAAACGTTGTTTCAGTGTTCAGGATATATATGTGGTAAGGGGATTGTCATTACCACTTCTTGGGCGGCCTGCGATCGAATCACTTAGGATAAATGACCAGGTAAACCTTGATCTTTCGTCTGTACATGCGTCCGAACACTACAAAGATAAGTTTCCAACACTTTTTAAGGGTTTATGCAAACAAACTGGGAATACACTATCAAGCTCAAAAGCGGTGCTCAGCCCTATTCCCTCAATGTGCCCCGCAGAGTGTCTTTCCCTTTGATGAATAAGGTGAAAGAAGAACTGCAAAGAATGCAAGATATGGGGGTAATTTCAAAGGTAGACCAGCCTACAGAGTGGTGCTCTGGTATGGTCGCAGTACCAAAAGCAAACAGTGACAAGGTTCGAATCTGTGTAGACTTGACCAAACTCAATGCAAGCGTGATGCGGGAAAATTATCCCCTCCCCACTGTAGAGGAATCACTTTCTAAACTGGCAGGTGGGCGTTACTTCAGCAAAATCGACGCAAACAGCGGGTTTTGGCAAATAAATCTGATAAAAGAAACAATGCCTCTAACTACATTCATCACACATTGGGGGCGATTTTGCTTTAATCGGTTACCTATGGGAATTTCAAGTGCCAGTGATTATTATCAGAAAAAAAATGTCCCAGCTCCTTGAAGGCATCCCCGGGGTGGTGTGTCAAATGGACGATTGTCTAATTGCAGGGGAAACGCTTGAACAACATGATGAAAGGTTGTTTGAAGTGCTGAAAAGGCTTGAATCAGTAGGGATCACATTGAATAAGAGTAAATGTGTATTTGCCCAGCGATCATTAACCTTTTTGGGGCATTTGATTGATGAAAACGGTGTAAGGCCCTGTCCTGACAAAGTTCGCGCTATAGTAGATATGGCCACTCCGCGTAATGTCTCGGACATACGGAGATTTTTAGGCATGATCAATCAGTTGGCTAAATTCTCGCAAAATATTGCAGAGAAAAGCAAACCTTTGCGTGACTTACTGAAAAAGCAGAATGCATGTTCATGGGGACCACCGCAAGAGTCTGCTTTCAATGACATAAAGCAGGAAATTAGCTCCAGCTCCGTTCTCGCACATTATGACCCTAACAAGGAAATATTGCTTTCGGCAGACAGTTCTTCATATGGATTAGGAAGTTTGATTCGCCAGAAGCATGGGGACACATGGAGACGCGTGGCTTTCGCGTCTCGTTCACTCAGCGAGGCTGAGTGCAGGTACGCTCAGGTAGAAAAAGAAGCGTTGGCTATAACTTGGGCATGTGAGAAATTTGCAAATTATTTAATAGGGACCAAATTCCACATTGAAACTGACCATAAACCCTTGGTACCCCTTCTCAGCACAAAGGACCTATCTGATGTTCCCCCAAGAATACAGAGATTTAGATTGCGTTTGATGCGATTTCATTTCTCAATTTCGCATACGGCTGGTAAAAACTTATTTTCAGCCGACGCCCTCTCGAGGGCCCCTTTGAGTAATTCTGAGGAATCTCATTCAGATTTATATTTACAAACACAAGCATTTGTTGATTCAGTAATTGATGGCTTGCGGCTTCTCGCTCAAGGTTGGATCAGATCAAATATCATTACACTTCAGATGCGGTATGCTCCAGTTTACTGAAATTTTGCAAACAGGGTTGGCCAGAAAAATCAGCCTTAGATGAAACTTTGCAGCTCTATTGGTCAGAAAGGGGTGATTTTACGGTTCAAGATGGTCTCTTACTTAAAGGTGTCAGATTAGTTATTCCAAAGGTTTTGCAGGGGGAAATCTTGGACAAAATTCATGTCGGACACCAAGGCATTTTAAAATGCAGGGAAAGGGCGAAATCGTCTGTTTGGTGGTTAGGACTGAGCACACAGCTTGAAAGCTTGATTAAAGCGTGCCAGAAATGCATAGAACAATCAAAAGATCATGCGGAACCACTAAAACCGATAGCATTTCCCACTAGACCGTGGCAAAGAATCGGCGCAGATTTGTTTCAGCTTAAGGATTCTGTTTATTTGCTAGTCGTAGACTATTTTTCAAGGTATGTGGAGATAGCAAAACTCTATAGCCAAACGTCGTTGTCAATTATAAATCATTTAAAATCGATTTTGGCGCGTCACGGCATTTGTGAATTTTTTCATTCAGACGGCGGCAAATATTTCACATCAAGCCAATTCAAAGAGTTCGCGGCTACATACGGTTTCGAACTGGTTACCAGTTCCCCCAAAATGGCACAGAGTAATGGTATGACAGAACGCCATGTAGGGACTATAAAGGATATGCTAAAGAAAGCTGACGATCCTTATCTTGCTTTGTTGGCATATAGGACAACTCCACTAAGCAATGGATTTAGTCCGGCAGAATTATTGATGGGCCGTAAATTAAGATTAAATTTACCGGTTCAACCCAAATTGCTTTATCCAAAATGGCCTAGCATGAAAAAACTTGCCGTGCGCGAAAAGAAGATAAAGCAAAAACAAAAGTTCTATCATGACAAACGCCATCGCGCTCGTCTTTTCAGACCACTTTGTCAAGACGATAAAGTATGGGTGAAAGACCAAAAGAAAACCGGCATTGTAAAAGATCACAGTGAATTTCCGCGTTCGTATCATGTACAGACAGATCAAGGCATCATACGGCGCAATAGACGTTTTCTCGCGGCTTTGCCAAACAGCAATGATTCAGAGATTAAAGGCCAATCCCAGGAACTTGTAGGTACCACCCCCGAATCACATGATCCAATAAACAGTGAGACTGAGAAAAACAATAACAGCCATGGGAACTCTGAACTCACTGAAGGTCAGAAATACTACAGAACAAAATCAGGTAGATGTGTAAAACCTCCTGATAGACTGACATATTCATGACTATAACAGCTGTACCTATTCATCAGTGTACAAACATTATCCTGTGAAGTGAACTAAAACAATTGTGTGGAGAAACCTTAATTAACTGGAACGTTACTTGCTTATGGAGCAAAAAGGGGGGTTGTAATATTATTGAAATAATTGAACTTGTCATGAGTCAAGATTCTGACTTTCTCCCACGCTTCTTAAAATAGAGACCACACACTGCAGTTAATTATGTCTGCATGCCTCTTTGATACTTGTAGGAGTTCCCTCAGTTTGGTTCTGAGCTTCATGTTGTATACTTGTAAATAAATATATGCATAAACTTATAGTTCTGTTATTGAACCCAAATCAATATAAATGACATAACAATCTTCTTCTCTGGAACCAAATTGTCGATGACCTTGGTAAGAAGCTTCGGGGACTCGGGCCCTACCAAGTTTGTTCAAATGATGACCTTTGGTTGACCCTGACCTGTTTTATGTCAAGGTCTAATTTATTCACTCATTTTTTATAATCTTCTCCACTTAAACTGGTGGGTTGATTGAAACTAGACTAGCTGCTAGTCGGATATCATAGTTTAAAGTTAGTAAGTAATATTCTTCTATATTTATTGTTTCACTTCTTTTTCCCTCTCTGAAAGCGACTAGTTTTATCTTGGGAAGATATCCGACGACCTTGATGTGTGAGACAAGCTTAAACTGTCTAACAAGGTTTCATATTTGACAGGAAAACAAAGGAAGATTGGCCATTAGTCGTCTAGGAGCTAGACTAGGTAGGGGGGTTTATTTTCGTAAGGACTGGGTCACATGATCAATATGGCCGCCATGCTCATATATATTTTTTTAGGAACCAAATGGCCGATGACTTTAAAATAAATTTGATATATAGTATCAAAGACTTGGGCTCTATCATTTTTGTTTTCAAATGATGACCTGTGGTTGAGCTTGACCTGTTTTACAACAAGGTCAAATTTGGTCACTTAGACATTTGCATTGAAAACAGGCAAAACAGTGGATATTACTGACTGCAAGATTCGAAACACGACAGTGAGCGACCTAATCTCTTAATCCACTAGGCCACGAAGGCCCTCTTATTTTCAATTTAGAGGCAGCAACATGTGAATATACACCGTAGGCTTATTGTTAAAATACATTTATTTTGCTTAGGCTGCAAGATGCTTCCATACAGAGCTGAAACAGAATGCACATGGGTGCTGGTAAACAGCTGAGAGTTTTTAAAACTACCCAGGAAAGCTGGTGCGAGTCAGACCGTCCATACATATAAATCCTATTGGTTAAATTGGGCGGCAGGGTTTGAGGTGTCGTTTCATCTAAATGTTGGGTAAAAGTCCCCCAAAAATTGAAGCAACGTCTCCAAAATGACCTATACAGTGTTGACAGGGGCATTTATCCTCAAATCAAACTAAATATTCCAAACATAGATTGTGGGTGCTCGCTAGAAATACGTCAATTACACTATACAAACAAATATTCACTGTATATTTCTAGCAAAATTAAAGAAAAGAACAGGATATGCAGAATCATGTTCACTGACTGGTTAAGGTTAGCTTAACATTCCAGTCTGGTACTAGTAGCTGCACTGTCTGATTTAAAAGCTTAGCCATAAAATCCTCTGAAAATCAGGACTAATTATGATAAGATTACAACCACATGCTGATAATTTCTACATGTCAAGGCAAAAGCTGTCAAACAAGTGATTTATTCATATGCTCAGTTTGAGCAACTTTCAGGCAATAATACCTAAGACTACAAAATTGAAAGCAACGTCCCCAAAGTGACCTAAACTGTGTTTACGGGGACGTTAAACACAGATATACATAAAGCGCTTATTTACGACGGCATCATTACAATTGGACGTATCCTGGTATTGTACTAAGTACAAAGCATGAAGTTGTTGGTCAGTCTGCGCGGATGCGCGGGTGATTTGCAAATGTCTTAGTTTGTTTGTTTGTATTGGAGTTTAAAGTTCAACAAAATTTTAGGTCATTTTTGAGCCGGACAGTTTACCTATCCACACTTTTCCTAGGTAGTTAACCAGTACACAGGTGGACAACAGGGGAGCTATCGCGTCAACGTAATTTTGCTCCCACGACACATCCGGTAACTCTCACGAGAGTTCCTAGTACCTGAAAATGGTAAACAAAGGTAGACCTGTACTCTTGTGTGTTTTGATTTATTGAAGCGGAATGAGAGAATAATATAAAATTTTGGCGATGCTAAGCCATGTAAAAATGATTTACCTTTCTAAGCAGGCCGAAAAAAATATTGAAGAAATCGTTGATGAAAGTTGGCGACCGTAACAAAATCGACCACAGGGTTCTCTGACTACAGTTTTATGAATGATGCAACTGTTTTGTATGTTTTCGCTTAGAACGAGGTATTTTGTCCCAGATTCTGGGTGTGTCGGTCTAATTAATCATTTAGATTTAAAAAGTTTTATCAGTTCATGTACTGTGAAGGAGTGATGCAAAATTTTCAGGCGGAGTAGCTCCCACATCATCGCATCAGCTCCCAAAACACGCTCTAGTTCCCACGAGTCTATCATTCCATCACCTTGAGAGAAGTTTTTTTTTAGATTTGATTATATGTCGATTTAAACCACCAGACAACCGCTAGCATCACATAAATGACTCATTGTTACAAGAATGAAATATAACAGGGTTTTAAGGCAAAGGAATTGTCTAATAGAGCGAAATCCTGTGACGGCACAAACCTGGTCTATATTCACCGATGAGAACTGCGGACCATAATCATTAATTTTAGAGATTTTAAGCGGTGAAGAAAAGATATATCCTCCTCAAATTGTCATATTCTACTAAGTTATACATCCAGTCAACGGTTTCTAATAACATTGAATGATTTATGATATGATAAAGTAAGTAAATCATAAATATATCGTCAATAATATCTGCATGATATTTGGATAAAATCGGCATTAATCTCAATATTTATCCAAATGAAATAACTAATAAAGTATTAGAACGTTTCCCTATCTACCTATCTATCTATCTATCTATCTATCTATCTATCTATCTATCTATCTATCTATCTATCTATTAGAAGCATCCGTGGTGTAGTGGTTACGCTACTGGACTGTAAACCAGGGATCGCAGGATTGATCCCGGGCTTCTACAGACTTTCGGATGAGTCTTTAAACCGAGGTTCCGCCTCCGTGTGACCTAAGCTGTTGGTGGAACTTAAAACTCTAACACTCACTCACTATCTTGGTGGAACTTAAAACTCTAACACTCACTCACTATATATCTATCCTGCCTACGCCCTTTCGGGTATTTTCGGCAGGTGTAAATAACATACACCGGAGTCCAGATTTGCATGATGAAAGTCGACCCAGTAACCATTTAATTACGGTAAGGACCTTTCACCTGCACATGGGATGATTCTCCCTGTACAGAGGTCCTCGAGTACAATCGGATTCGAAGGACGGTGTACTTTGTGGCATCTATCCCTGCAAGCGAAACGTGTTCTGACACCGCAGTTTTACTAACTCTGTCGGGAATCGAACCGGGGGCCTACAGCACCATAGGCAAGTATTCTAATCACTGAGCTACCACACTCCGTTTCTTTAGACCAAAGTCTATACTTGTTATAGAAAATTTAAATAAATTAACTGGTAAAACTAATGATTCATGATTAATTTATTATTGTGCCCTACCCTAAACAATAATGCATCACCCAGACCCACCGAACCAAACCTCACGCTACCATAACTTACAAAATCCTTTTTCACAATACCTACACAAATTGAAAAGTGAAACGATCCAGAGCCTTTTTTACCCTGATGTTTCAAGAAGAAACTAATAGGGTTCGGGGTGGGGTCCACAGAGCGACCATCAGTCTGTAAAATCACAGGCTGTTCTGGAAATACAACAATCAGCCCGAAAGCCCGGAAAATATTTGATAGCCCATAACTTAAAAAATGTGTTTTCCACCTTCTAATGGCATTGTTGCGATTTTTTTTATTGTAAATAATGTCAAAAAGAGTGTGTGTGTGTGTGTGTGTGTGAATTCGGGTTTAACGTCGCTTTCAACAATTTTTCAGTCATATCACGACGGTGTCTGGTTGCGACAGGGAGCTCAATGCTCACGTTTATAGTGCTGCCTCACTGAAGTATCATGTCCCAGACACATTACATGATACCACACCCAGTCACATTATCCTGACACTGGATCGACCAGTCCTAGCTCTACCCCGTAAATCTGAGTGCCAAACGAGGAGCAGCTAGTACCATTTTTAACGACTTTGGTATGTCGCGGCCCGGGATCGAACCCGAGACCTCCCGTTCCCCGGAGCGGACACTCTACCAACTGAGCTATCGGGGCCGGTCATGTCAAAAAGAGCGAAAACTGGTTACATGTAGAGTAATTTGAGTCATAAAATTGAATTTCCGGCAGTGCTTGGAGAATTTTGTTTTCAGAAAAGTGGTCACCCTGGGAGGATTTTGTTTGTTTTATTTGAGATTTAACGTCCCAGTCAACACTGTGTAGGTCATTTTGGAGACGTTGCTTCCAATTTTGTTAGATTTTACCCGACAGTGAGATGAAGAAACCTAAAGACTTATATTCTTTGGAGAGTCTGACTCACATCACTTTGTCTGAGCAGGGTCAATCATCTAGTAAGCGGTTTACCATTACTCATGTGCGGTCGGTTTCAGCCCTGCGTGGAAGCACCAATCTATTTCTCCGAGCTCCCATGGGCGGGGACGAAAAATCAGTTTGGTAGTTGCAGATGAGATTTTTAATCTTTATCATTTAAGAAGTCATCCATTAGTTTTATTTTGTTAAATTTAGCGGCCCGCCTAACTGAGTAAATGTCCAGGCTCCGTATCTGATAGACTCTTGGGAACTAGAGCGTGTTTCGGGAGCTGCCGCGATTATGTGGGATTTACTCCGTCTGAAAATATGCGGCATTATCCCTTCATTGTACAAGGAGTGATCATTTTTTTTTTCACATAAATGATAAATTAGGGCTGACATACCCAGAATATGCACCAAAGGATTTCATTCCAAGCGAAAACTTACAAAAACATTGCTTTCATACATTCGTGCTGACACAAAACTTAAGTCAGAATACCCTGTGTTCGATTTTGTTATGGCTGCCTACTCTCATCAATGATTTTTTTCAATAGTTTTTTCGGCCTGCTTAGAAAGGTAAATCATTTTTACATGGCTTAGCATCGTCGAAACTTTATATTATTCTCTCATTCTTCTACAATAAATCAAAACACACAAGGGAACCTACCTTTGTTTACCATTTTCAGGTCCTAGGAACTAACGCGAGAGTTCCCGGAAGTGTCGTGGGAACAAAATTACGTTGACGCGATTTCGCGATAGCTCCCCTGATGTCCACCCGTGCAGTACAGTGCACATTCTTTCGCCCGAAACTGACGACTGCCCTTCTTCAATCAGCGGATGGGAGAGAATGACCGTAGAAAATATTTCATGACCAATCTCCACGAAAGTCAAATCAGTGACTACAAAAACATAGTATAATGAAATTAGCCCTTTTTAATGTAAAGATAAGCATGTTATGTAAAAACAACTTACCAGAAAACCCTGAAGACGGTATCAAAACTTGTTGAAAACAGAACATACAAGCTCCAGTTAAACCCAACAATAACAGGAATATTTTTAAACGCCATGCCATTGTACTTTGAGCTCAAACAACTCCAGAAGAATGATGATAAATGTCTGGTTTATATTTAGATCTAATCGGAAGCAGACTCTCAGTTAACACAGTAGCATAACTGATGCGGTTATTTGCTATCTGAGGAGTTAACAGACTGTAATTATGTTCGCTAGAAAATTGGTTTTGCGATAAGCAGCATGGCGTATCGGCGACCTTATGCCGTAGGTCCGACGTTGGCCCGGCATTCTTTGCTGACTGAACAGTCTGATCAAAGCTTAGCTGCACGCATCATCGAAAATTTTGATGGGCCAAAAGTTTTCATACATTCGTACAGAACAAGTTCGCTTGAAATGTGTATTCAAATATACTGGGATGCCAGTACACACACAATGGGAAAAACAAAATTAACAGCATAATATTATGCGAAAAATTGAACCATTATGTGTAAATCATGTAAGGGAGCAGTCATTATTTACAAGCCGGTGGGAGGGTCACCTGTCATGAAATAACAACTCGGATCATCTGCATGAGTGCAACTTTAACTCTTAATATAAATACAAGCTCTTGATATCTCTCATTCTAACTTTTACTTAAGTGCATGAAGTTGGCTTGGAGTTTGGAGTATGGAGTTTGGAATTCGATTTATTCCGTAGCAGTAAAGTATAGTAAAATAGTGGTGAATGTTAGGCAAAATCGATATTCCAAGCCGCGAATGCCAAGCCAGGTTCACACTAAAATCCTTTTAAAATAAAAGGTAAATATGATTTTTTGATTTGAGGTTTAACGTCCCCGTCAACACTGTAAAGGTCATTTTGGATACGTTGCTTCCAATTTTGTGGGTCTTTTACCCGACATTGAGATGAAATGACATCTCAAACCCTGTCGCCCAGTGAAATCAATAGGGTTTGACGGTCAGACACTCGCACCGCTTTGCCTGGGCAGGCTTAGATCCTCTAAGCGGTTTACCAGTACTCGTGTGCGGGTCGGATTCAGCTCTGCGTGGAAGCATCATGCAGCCCATCTATTTCTTCAAGCCCCAACGGGCGGGGGCCGAGGATTTTGTTAAGAATCTGATCAACAAGTAAATGAATGATACAGTAAAAGGTCCATATAATGAACACCTCTTTAAACCCCAATTTATATAAAACAAAATGGGGATTATATGGGAATACATTATATTTTTCTTATTTCTGCTCCAAAATATAGGTTGTGGGTATTTGTTTGAACAGCCTTATTGAGGCAGTTTCAACGAGCAACCAAACTCTGTGATTTGGAGCAGAAAAGAGAAAAAAGTATTACAAATTTTCATCTATCAGTTTTGGAGTTATGAAAGATTATGCGCAATGTCACACAGGCGTGTTATCCTGTGCACGGATTTACAAGTTGAACAGCCTTCCCAGTTTCTCAGATATACAAGCTATTCAGAGTCAGTGGACTGATGTACAGATAATTTTTGTTCAAAGAAAAATACGAAGTTTTCTTGTGAAAAAAAAGTTGTGAACCAAAAAACTGTATTTTGATTGCTAAGACTTATCCTGACTCTTAAAACAACAATCATCACCGGGATGGGTGTCTGTTCGAGGGGGTGCTACAATATTCCACTTCACCAAACTTTCTGGGAGAAAAGATCAGATATGAGAAAAAGCCAGCACTTTTCTGAAGAAATTAAAGTGTCTTTGCGAAAATGTTGACAAATCTTTATCAAATAATTGTTTGTTTGATTTGAGGTTTAACGTCCCCGTCAACATTGTAAAGGTCATTTTTGAGACGTTGCTTCCAATTTTGTGGGACTTTTACCCGACATTGAGATGAAATGACATCTCAATCCCTGTCGCCCAATGAAACCAGACACTTCGGCCCCACTACCACCTCGGCCCCTAGACAGGTCGGCCCAAAACCAAGTCGGCCCTAGACACCTCGGCCCTAGTCACCTCGGCCCTAGACACCTCGGCCCCACTGTCACCTCGGCCCCTAGACATCTCGGCCCCAAAGACACCTCGGCCCCACTTTTGATATCTGTTAGGGTATGGGCATTTATTACATGTTAAAATCGGCCCCGCCCCATCCGCAACTATTACTGACATTTATGCCGTTGGCGCAAAGGATTAAGCCTTTTACTGTGCGCTGACCTTCTCGGCTTACCTGTACAGAATGTCTTGTTGGAAATAGCAGGCGCTTTAATGGAAACTATTTTTTAAACAAATATAACTTATTTATTTTTCAATTTGACAAACAAGTTCCGATTTAATCTAATTGTCCGTTTAAATACCTTTAAAAAGATATCAAATAAGAGGAACTTTTATTTAATTAGCTGCCGGCATTTTTATTTTCAAATTAACAACCCTTAATCCTTATATGAAGCATACAAAACTCTGGAAAAACAACGACCGTACCCTACTTTAACGGCTAAAATGTTCACTTTCTGTTAATATTGCAAACAAACGCCCGCACCAGACACAATGTGGTTACAATATTGTGCACTTTGATAGCAATTATAATATTTCAAAATTATATTAAATAGCGGCATTTTGCGATTAAACTTGGAGCTTTTTCAGAAAAAGCTTTATCGTCTACACACGTGTGTAATCCCAAAGCGTGTCATTCTCCGTCGACCGTGAAATGAACACATCTTCGCCTGGGCATCTCCTTGGAATGAAAATCAATCTAAAATGTGGTGTCTGATCTACGTCTTATTTATTTATTTATTTATTTATCAATCTAAAATGCGGTGTCTGATCTGCGTCTTATTTATTTATTTATTCATTTTTCATGACCCCATTAGATTTGTTATACTTACTAAGCAATTTAAACAAACATTGCTAGTAATAAGATTACAATTGATAGAAAGACAGAAAGAAAGATGCCGTATGTGCAGTCTAATCTGACATTTCGCTGTTCGCATTTCTGACATTTCGCTATTCGCAAATTGTTTTGATTGAATACAAGAACACAAAAGATATGTTTGTATTTTTCCTTTTCGTAACATACGTTTGATTATTAATTCCGTCTGGTAGACAAGATAATAGCCGTTATAGAGGCCATTAATGCCCATGTAAATTGTTTTGTATTCATTATTATTTCCTTGATTGGGTAAAAGTGTTTACATGGGTTGTGGGTGCTCGTTAGAACCGCCTCGATCGTTAGAACCGCCTCATCGAGGAGGGTCTAACGAGTACCCACAACCTATGTTTTGGAAGAAAAATAAGAAAAATAATGTATACCCCCGTAAACCCCAGTTTACTCTATATAAAGTAGGGTATAGGGGGTCTTCATTTCACGGACTTGTTCACGTGATGATTAACAAATTATCAAGAATCGACTGAGCCGCACGGATGTGTTATCGTAATTTATTTATTTATTTGTTTATATTTTTGCTCAGTGCGTGGATTGTTGGTTATATTTAGAACCAGCTCATTCATTCCGATTTATTTATTTTTATATTTATGTTTTTATTTTAACTGTTAAATGATTTATTAAGATCAGGATGTGCACCTTTTCTGGTGTTCCTTTCAACATACCGGGGAAAAGAATTTGCATGTAAACCCAACTTTATATATTGAACAGTCGGATATTCAGGGATCGGCATGATTTTAAAATAACACAAAAACATAGTTCGAAAGTACTTGCTTCTTGCTTCTTATTGTGCAAGGTAGACTAGCTAAAGCAGCTAAATGCGTCACCCTCTTAAAATATAGTATAAATAAATAAATAAATAAATATTCTTTTATATTATTTTAGAGACTGCTGTTTTTTCATCACGACAACAAGCCGTGTAATGAACACCCCCTTAAACCATGCTTTATATAGAGAAAAACGGGGTTTACTGTGGTATTCTTTTTTTTTATTTCTTCTCCAAGACATAGGTTGTGGGTACTCGTTAGAGCCACCTCAATGAGGCGGTTCTAACGAGAATACAAAACCGGTATTGAGTATCGATAAGTTTTCATTAATAAATTGACTGTTTTTGAGATACTATGCCGCACGGATGTGTTATCGTAATTTATTTATTTACGATTTATTTATTTAAAATTTATTTATTGCTCAATACGTTGATTGATGTTACTATTTAGAACCAGCTCATTCTGATTTTTTTTTTAATTTATTTATGCATCACGTGAACATGTCCAAGAAATGAAGACCCCCTTAAACCCCAGTTTATATAGAGAAAAAAGGGATTTACGGGGGTATTCATTATTTTTCTTATTTCTGCTCCAAGACATAGGTTGTGGGTACTCGTTACGACCGCCTCAATGAGGCGGTTCTAACGAGCACACACAACCTATGTTTTGAGCATGATTTTGACTTAATAAACACAAAAACATAGGTAGAAAGATTTCAAATTGGCGCTTCTGTGCCAATAATCAACGTTTTATTACACTCAGGGGAAAATATCACGGGTATTTAAGCAGAAGACAATTTTCGCTTTTATGACACGTGGATTGTGTATTGCGTTCCGGCTACCGACCGTCAGGTAGCCCGAAGATTAATGGACACGCGTGCACGTATAATGGATTACCTTATTTCCGGAAATATTGTGTCATGGGTACTACTGTGCATTCTTTATTCATATGAAGTATTGGTGCTTTTAGATAATGAGTACCAATTGTTGTTGTTGTTATTATTATTATTATTATTATTATTATTATTATTATTATTATTATTATTATTATTATATCTTTGTTTGTTTGTTTGATTTGAGGTTTAACGTCCCCGTCAACACTGTAAAGGCCATTTTGGAGGTTAACATGTCCGTGTAATGAACACACCTCTTAACCCACTTTTTAGGTGGGTTTACAAGGGCAATCATTGATTTCCTTATTTTTGCTCAAAAAATTGTTGATGATACTCGTTAGAAATGCCTCAATGAGGCGGTTGTAACAAGCATGAAAACACGCCTTTATAATTTCGACCCCGTTGAACCCCATCTTATGTAGTAAAACTTGGTTTTACAGGGGTAAAGCAAATTTTTCTAATTTCTGCTCTTAAATATAGATTGTGGCAACTCGTTAGATTAAATATAGATTGTGGTTACTCGTTAGATTACATATTGAACCGCCTCGGTTTTAACGAGTACCCAGAATCTATATTTTGAGCAGAAATAAGAAAAATATTACAAGTTTTCATCTTAATTTTTTTTTTTTCGGGTTTTTATTTTCGGTGGTAACGTTTTCAATGCATTTGTATAGGCGTGTTTTCGTAATGAAATTTGCAGATATGTAAGTGATTGGTCCTTTAGATAAATCGGCCAATTTGTTGTTTGTTATTGTCGGCATTTTGAACATATTCCTTTACATTAACAATCAATAACGGCCCCGCCCATCGGGGCTTGAAGAAATAGATGGGCTGCATGATGCAAGTACACGCGGAGCTGAAACCGACTGCACACCGCTTAGAGGATCTAAGCCGGTGCGAGTCGGAACGTCAATGCTTATAAACCCTATTGGTTTCACTAGGCGGCAGGGCTTGAGATGTCATTTCATCTCAATGTCGGGTAAAAGTCCCTCAAAATTGGAAGCAACGTCTCCAAAATGACCTATGCAGCGTTGACGTGGACGTTAAACCTCGAATCAAACAAACAAATTAACAATCAATGAACCTTTCTTTCCAGAATAAATATTTGATGTTTGAATTTGCAGTATGTTATTATATATAATTGAAATAGTTACAGGTAAATAAAGAGTAATTCTAACACAGCGCGCCTATATAGGCAATGGAAAATAACTGTGTTTTATTCTGCAACAAATCACAGTTCGGAAGAGCGTGACGAGTGACGTCATTAAAAACTGCAAATTTATGACGTCACTAGTCGATTTCCTTGACGTTAGACGGTGTAACGTCATTTTCTCGCATCGAAAACATTAGAAATGTACGAAAGAGCATTAGGGCCAGGTGTACTTTTTTTCTTTTGATAGGTATCTCGAAATTTCGACTTAGTATCTCGAAATTTCGACTTAGTAACTCGAAATTTCGACTTATTAACTCGAAATTTCGACTTAGTATCTCGAAATTTCGACATAGTAACTCGAAATTTCGACTTAGTATCTCGAAATTTCGACTTAGTATCTCGAAATTTCGACTTATTAACTCGAAATTTCGACTTATTAACTCGAAATTTCGACTTAGTATCTCGAAATTTCGACTTAGTATCTCGAAATTTCGACTTAATAACTCGAAATTTCGACTTAGTATCTCGAAATTTCGACCTAGTAACTCGAAATTTCGACTTAGTAACTCGAAATTTCGACTTAGTATCTCGAAATTTCGACATAATAACTCGAAATTTCGACTTAGTTTCTCGAAATTTCGACATAATAACTAGAAATTTCGACTTATTAACTCGAAATTTCGACTTATTAACTCGAAATTTCGACTTAGTATCTCGAAATTTCGACTTAATAACTCGAAATTTCGACTTAGTATCTCGAAATTTCGACTTACGCGATATTAAGTCCTATACACACAGTTAATGTTAAACACCCCCGTTTCATTATACCCCAGCTTTGAAAACAAGTTTACATCAAGCAGATTATGCAAATTATGTGATAACATTGTGAGGCTATGGTCATTATCGGCTTACTTGTATCGTGTAAACGCCAATGACCTTTCTCGGTGTATTTTGTCACATGTTCTTTCATTCTTCTTTCTCTCTATATTGGCCAATGTTAATTTTATCAAATATTTCTCAAGAACTATTAAACTAGAGGCCCAAAACATATGCATCATGTAAGAGTCAGAGGGTTTTCTGTCTTATCAGGACGTCGCGCATTCAATCCCGTTTCACGGCCCCCGCCAATCGGGGCTTAAATAACTGGATAGGCTGCATAGTGCCTCAACGCAGAGCTGAAATCCGACCGCACACGAGTACTGGTAAATCGCTTAGAGGAGGTAAAGCGGTGCGAGTCGGACCGTCCATGCTTATAAACCCTATTGGTTTCATATTGGTTTCATAAGGCGACAGGGCGGTCCCCGCCCATCGGGGCTTGAAGAAATATATGGGCTGCATGATGCTTCCACGCAAAGCTGAATCCGACCCGCACACGAGTACTGGTAAACCGATTAGAGGAACTAAGTCTGCCCAGGCAAAGCGGTGCGCAAGAGTCGGACCGTCCATGCTTATAAACCCTATTGGTTACATTGGGCAACAGGGCTTGAGATGTCATTTCATCTCAATGCCGGGTAAAAGTCCCACAAAATTGGAAGCAACGTCTCCAAAATGATCTTTACAGTGTTGACGGGGACGTTAAACCTCAAATAAAACAAACAGTGCGACAGGGCTTGAGAAGTCATTTCATCACAACGTTTGGTAAAAGTCCCACAAAAGTGGAAGCAACGTCTTCAAAATGGCTTATACAGTGTTGACGGGGACGTTAAACCTCAAATCAAACAAACAAATTCAACCCCGTTTCAGTAAAATAAAAGCGGGCTAAAAGTCATATTTGACAGTTTTTTTCGGTATCAAACTTTCACATCGTGTGCTGTAAAAATCATGTATAGATCAAAGCACTGACAGCACTGTTGGGTCGATTGTCTTCGAGTGTGGATTTATCTACTTCTTTTCGGTCTGTCTTATAGGACATGTACAACGACCACTGTTCATACTATTTTCACGTTTTCCCTGTCTGAAATGATGCTTTTTGGGTGATATGAGTTTATTGGTTAATTTAAAAGGCCTTGAACGGTTTTCTCGTCAGTCGACCGCTATACGCTACAGAGAATAGAAGGGAAGATTTGTCTTTAGACCAAATTTTTGATCGAAAATACAGTAACTAATGATCGGAACATCGGCTGTTTCCAACTGACAAAGTCAGAAGTCATTGACCAACCCATACATGTTTAACGTGATCTAGACAGGGGAATGAGACGGTCAATCAAAATATTTAGAATCGTGAACGATTTACAAGAGTTGAAAAACGTTTCGCCAGTTCTAACGAGCATTACGAACAGTCAATACCACATTCAAGAATCTTTATATATTGAACATATCTAAATGCACAGCGCGAAATATAGAAAGTCACTGAATAGATTTTGGACACAAGTTTTCCGCTAAGCTGTTTTTTGCTGGATGTCGTGCGCTTTTATATGTGGACATTCAGTGCTCTATCACTGCGGTAGTATAGAGCTTTTTCCGTGACGTCACATAACAGGTCTGTCGAGTGTTGTCTATATTAAGTCGGGGTTAAACGGTAGTATCAGGAATTGTTTTCAATATCCATATTTTGCACCTTAGAGATTAAAATTCTTCCAATTGTCGAATGAAAATAATTTTAGAATTCATATTGATAATTTAAAAAAAAAAAAATCTTATTTTTTATAACCGAGTTAAATGCCGGTTTTATTCAAGTATCGCGCATTTACCATAGACGTATTATGCAAGATTTTCGTATTTAAAAAAAAAAAAAAAAAAAAGCTATTAGAAATCATTGAATGGATGTATAAATAAGTAGAAAATGACACACTCTGAGAAGATTTTTCTTTTATTCAGTTATATCGCGGTTTAAATTTCCTAAATTTTTGTTTTCTTTCGACTATGGTCCATAATTTCTCCTCAGTTAAGATAGATAACTCTGTATTGATCAGGTATTTGACGTCACGGGATTTCGTTCAACTGTCGTTTTTAATACGAAGTATGGACATGTTAAGATTTCATAACTTCAGTTACGATTAGGAGTTGACTACTTTAGCAGTCATGTGACTACCAGAACAGCATAGCTTAGTATGTTGCATTGTTGCATTGTTACAAGTTGATAATAAATGGAAACCGATCTGTAGCGTTCAGCGGCATTTCCAACTCAATAGTTTTCTTACTTGAATTCTTACTGTGTAATGTGACAGATTCTCGCATTGTGACCACAATGCAAGAGTTCGTCCCAGGACAGCATAGAAAAGACTACTTTTATTTTCGGACGAACGAAGTGAGGGAGAAAATAAGAACATGTTTCGTTTATCCTTTAAATTCCTATACTATAAGCAAAATGTGTAGATTCTGATCAGACGCCGCACTTGGGTCGATTAATTATCAATTGACTAAAAGTTACTAACTACAGAAGCTTCCCGCCTTCTTTGATCTCGTGACTATCACTGACCATGTTCAAAATCCAGGTCGAGCTATTTATAGCAGCGCTATAGTCTTTCCTTGTGACGTCAGTGCCCCATGTAGACTGGGCCGGGGAACATAGCATTGCAAACAGTGTAGACCCTGATCAGACGCCGCAGAAGAGAGCTTCATTAAATATCCAGTACGTTCATGGTGTAGATGGTCAGCGATAGTCACGTGGACAATAGCAGGCGAGAAGCTTCTGTAGGTTGTTACTTTGGGTCGAATGAAAAAAAATCGACCCAAAAGATGGTAAACTATGCAACACGAACACCATGACTAAGTTAACAAAGCAACAACCGGACAGAAAATGCGGTATCAGAATACGTTGCGTGTTCAAGATGTATCACTTTGACAGAGCAGCAGATTCCTAGATCCTTCGTTTCATCCCATCGGTCAGACGTCGAAATTGATGGCTGGTCAGCTCTAGCCACGCGTGCGTGTGGTGGTGGGGGAGGAGTGGGGGCGTGGTGTGTTCAATGTTCTGTATTCGACGCCCAAGAATCTCCCAAATATGTTCCAGGGGATTCAAATCCGGGCTTCTAGCTAGCCAAGCCAATGTCTCTATTCCATAACGGCGGGGTCTAGCACACAGGTCCAGTGGCAAATGATTCGTTCTCAAAATGGGGCATGATTTCTGGCGCTAAACATGCAAAAATATCCAAACTCCATATTTAAACCGTGATAATGACGTTGTGGAAAGTCGGTTATGACATCTGAGGTCTTCTTTCAACTCTGAGTTGACCATAACAAGATTCCTGTTATGGCTAATCCCTATTCAGAGTTGAATGCACAGCGCAGATCACAGAGTCAGTTTCGAGCTAGTATGTAGAAATTATAGTAAGTCGAAATTTCGAGTTAGTATGTCGAAATTTCGAGATAGTAAGTCGAAATTTCGAGTTATTAAGTCGAAATTTCGAGTTACTAAGTCGAAATTTCGAGATATTAAGTAGAAATTTCGAGTTATTAAGTCGAAATTTCGAGATAATAAGTCGAAATTTCGAGTTACTAAGTCGAAATTTCGAGATATTAAGTCGAAATTTCGAGATACTAAGTCGAAATTTCGAGAAACTAAGTCGAAATTTCGGGTTATCAAGTCGAAATTTCGAGATACTAAGTCGAAAATTCCGAGATATTAAGTCGAAATTTGGAGTTAATAAGTCGAAATTTCGAGATACTAAGTCGAAATTTCGAGATACTAAGTCGAAATTTCGAGATAGTAAGTCGAAATTTCGAGATAATAAGTCGAAAATTCGAGATACTAAGTCGAAATTTCGAGATTCGAATAAAAAAAAAATAAAAGTTAAAGTGGCCCTAATGCTCCTTCGTAGAAAAGGATAAATAATGCATGTGTTGCAGTCGATAATTTTAGCGGGATTTCTTCTAACAATGGCGAAAAGTTGTGAGATTTTGAAGGGAAGAACAACATTATTGCCGATTTTCACCGTGTTAGAATCGAAATAGATCAGCTCTAGCCAGTGATTTGTTGTGTAATAAATCACAGTTGGTCGGTCAGTTGTAAGTAGACAAATCACGCGCGCTACGCGCTCGTGATTTGTCTACTTTACAACTGACCTCCAAACTGTGATTTATTACACAACAAATCACAGTTAGAGCTGATCTATTTCTTAATTAAAACCTAATGCTTCGTTTTATATTTTTGATTAGTCACAGTTAATTTCAAACAGTGTAAGTAAGCATTACCTTACATGGATATGTTACAACATTGAATGATCATTGTGACCATTATGATAACACATCTGTGTGAAATAATGCATTCTTTAGGTTGCAGAAAACGGTTATTAAAAAATTGTGTCATAGTTTATTACTACTTTAAATATAGGTTGTGGATCTTGTTAGAACCGCCTGCTTTCAAACCGCAGTACCCACAACATATGTTTGGGACAAAAGTAATAGAAAAATATATATGTATGTTCCAACAAACCACAGTTTTCTCTATATAAAGTTCGATTTAGAAGGGGTGTTCATCCGTGACATGGACTTGTTAGCATTATAATGATAGTCAAGCAGATTTAAGTGAATTTTGGACGGGAAAGCCAAAACATGGACACTTATGCTGGAAACACTGCATGCTCAGATCAGACGTCGAGCTTAGATCAGGGCCTTTGCTGTCAACCCATTACGGCCTCCGCCCAGCGGGGCTTCATCACGTGAACGAGTCCGTGAAATGAACACCCCATTAAACCCCAATTTATATAGAGAAAACTGGGGTTTACGGGGGTATACATAATTTTCATCAGAAAGATGACCTTTTTGGGGGAAACCTGGGGCTCATAGGGGCATACATTATTTACATCACGAAGACACGCCTTCATCACGAAAACACGCCTATATAATTTTTACCCCCTTGAACCCCACTTTTATATAGTAAAACTGGGGTATATGGGGTAAACCTTATTTTTTGTATTTCTGTTCTAAAATATAGATTGTGGGTACTCATTAGAACCGCCTCGATGGGGCGGTTCTAACGAGTTCCCACAATCTATATTTTGAGGAGAAACGAGAAAAATATCACAAGTTTTCATCATAAAAGTTTCGTTTTTCGGCGGTAAAGTTTTCAATGTATTTGTGTAGGCATGTTTTCGTAATGTGTAATTTTGACCCTTGAACCCCACTCAAGGTCAACGTCACGGGTGAAGGCGGCGGGGCATGGAATATATAGTAAAATTGGGGTTTACAGGGGTAAACCTTATTTTTCTTATTTGAGCAGAAATAATAAAATATCACATTATTCCTCTTATAATGTTCGTTTTTGTTTTTTTTTTTTTTTTTTGGCGGTAAAGTTTACAATGCATTTGTATAGGCGTGTTTTCGTAATTCTTATTTCTGCTCCAAGACACAGGTTGTGTGTACTGGTTAGAACCCTCTCAATGTGTAGGACTGATCAGAATGCGTCTGTGACAACCTTTAATCAAAACTAGTTTAATTGCGCTGCGTACCAACGCAGCGCCATTTGTAATGAGTTTGAGACACGGACTATGTAATCATGAAACTTGACTTTTCAATGATGTAAGCGAATTGTCAGTTACAGAAGTTCGCGTTATTGATAAAATTAAAACACTTTTTTAACAATTTTAATTTGCTACTACATTCAATTATACATTTGAAATCTGAATTTTTGCCATTCGTATTCTATTTTTGATACATTCTGGATTTTTAATAACGAACTATGTTTTTTGTTTTAATCATTGAAAGGGTATTCGGTTTTGATTATTATTTTATTTTCAGTCAGTACAGTCCTGAATATACTCCTGATATTTCATTGTTGAATTATCCCAAAATTAAAATTCATTGTTTGATATGGATGACAGAAGTCTATGTGTGTTTAAAATAGATGACAGTGCTTCTACACAGAATGGTACAATCTACGGTTTAAACGTATCCCTTTCGATTCCATTGATTGTTTACTGCGCAATATTTGAGACTGTTACTACAGCAAAGGTTAACCCTTTAAACCCTGAAGCCCGGCACATATACTAATGCGCATACATGTAGATCCTGATGAGATGGCGCATCATGAGCCACCTTATAGGGATATATAACTTGTTATCCTGATGACTCTTTTAAGCTAGATACTATATAAAGTAAAATGGACGTGCCCAAAGTCAGTGATGGTAGAGCCCACGCCGATAACTCAGGGGTGGAAGGGTAAATAAATCAAAGCACTGACAGCACTGATAGGTCGAGAATCTCTTAGTGTAGATTGAAAAAAATGGCCCTGAAGGGGAACTTGAACTGTTTCGTTTAACCCTTTACCCTAAGCAAACAGTGAAGACCCTGAACAGACACCGCGTTCTGATATGGGTATACACTGTTTGCAAAACCCAACACATGATTGCAGTCCAGATTCTACAGATAATTCTCTAAGATGTAAATAACGCGGCTTTTTTTTTTTTTTTTCTTGATTTGAGATTTAACGTCCCCGTCAACACTGTAAAGATCATTCTGGAGACGTTGCTTCCAATTGTGTGGGATTTGTACCCGACACTGAGATGAAATAACATCTCAAGCCATGTCGACCAATGAAACCAATAGGGTTTATAAGCATGGACTGTCCGACTTGCACTGCTTTACATGGGCAGGCTTAGTTCCTCTAAGCGGTTTACCACTGAGCCCTCGTGTGGGGTCGGATTTCAGCTCTGCGTGGTAGCATCATGCCGCACATCTATTTCTTCAAGCCCCAATGGACGGGGGCCGCCCGACATTGAGATAAAAAGACAACGCAAGCCAATGAAACCAATAGGGTTTATAAGCATGGACGGGCCGACTCGTACCGCTTTGCCTGGTCAGGCTTATATCCTCTTAGCGGTTTACCAGTACTCGTGTGCGGGTCGGTTTCAGCTCTGTGTGGAAGCATCATGCCGCCCATCTATTTCTTCAAGCTCCGATGGACGGGGGCCGCCCGACATTGAGATGAAATGACATCTCAAGCCCTGCCGCCCAATGAAACCAATAAGGTTTATAAGCATGGACGGGCCGACTCGCACCGCCTTGCCTGGGCAGGCTTATATCCTCTTAGCGGTTTACCAGTACTCGTGTGCGGGTCGGTTTCAGCTCTGCGTGGAAGCATCATGCCCTCCATCTATTTCTTCAAGCCCCGATGGGCGGGGGCCTTTTTTTGTAAATGATCCTTACCTTGATTTCCTAAAAAACACGCCTTAATAATTTTGACCCCCTTAAACCCCACTTTTATGTAGTGAAACTGGAGTTAACGGTGATACCCATTATTTTTTCTTATTTCTGATTGAAAATAGCTTGCAGATGCCCGTTAGAACCGCCGGGCCGAGGCGGTTCTAACGAGTAATCACAATCTATATTTTGAACAGAAATATGATAAATATCAGATTTTCTTTTATCTGAAAGTTTTTTTGACGGTAAAATTTTCAATGTATTTGAATAGGTGTTCTTTGGTAAAGAGTGATAGTCACGTGAGCGCAACGTTGAAAGTGTTGTGCTTAGTAACTTTGGTCGATTGGCAATCGACCCAAAAAGTGTTTTTGTGTGGATCTGGGAGGGGTGGAATTAACAGTGATTTCCGACATTGTTTGTTACTTCCCATCAGGCACATGACGTAATTGTGACGTCACATCTACGTCGGTGCAACGTCGTGACATTGCACCGACGTTGAGTTGACGTTGCCCTTGCGACGTGTGCCTGCTGGGTTATTGATATTCTCATACTGATTTTAAACTACAGTATTTAAAACATTCATTATGCAATGAAAAATGGGACTGAAAATTTAAGTAGAACAATTATTTTTCTTTCATCCAATGTTAAATTTGAGAAAATCAAATAAAAACAAATTGGGTCATTTTGAGGTTGTTGTAATTTTTTCGGGATTTTCGGAGCTGGTAAAATGCCAGTACAGGTAAAATCCATTGATTTGACATGAGGCATGATGATCCCAATTGTCCCGTATGTACCAGGACTGTTCAAATATGAATGCAAGTAGAACGTTTACTCATGCACTAATGCGAAAATCACCTGGAAATAAATATCACAGCGTTGAAAAACATTTTACCTATACATTGATTCCAAACCTGTTAAAATCCGTCCACTTTAGCAATGTATATCGTTCGATAAACACTGTCTACTCTTGGATACTAATACAAAACATGGTTGGAAGAAGGTCAGAGTACGCTGTTGAAATACGGTCCTATATTAAGAATCGTTGTATTCTTGGTATACGGTGCAAAGACATTTTTGATGAAATATGTTCGGTTTATGGGCATAATGAAATGTCTTTTCCGACAGTTTTTCGTTGGTGTAAGAAATTCAGCTGTGGGCAAGGCTCAACAGAAGATGCACCACATGATCGTCGGCCGAAAAGAGCAACATCTGCCAAGATGGTTGCTAGAGTGAAAGAAATAGTTGCTACTGATGCACGATACACCACTAGCCAAATAGCTAGTATGGTTGGCATCTCATTAGGAGCAGCTCATACAATTCTGAAACGGGATTTGAAAATGAGAAAGATCTGTGCTAGATGAATTCCCCATCTGTTGACAGATGAGCAGAAAAAGACACGCATTCAGTGCGCCAAGAAGTTGCTTAAAAAGTTTTCAAATTACAATGCACGATCTTTCGCTAATGTCGTCACAGGTGATGAGACATGGGTTCACTTTTTTGAGCCAAAACGAAAGATTCAGAACAAAATATGGGCAACAAAGTAGTGCAAAAGGCCATGCATTGCAAAGCGGACCATGAGCGTCAAGAAGGTAATGTATGCCATATTCTTTTCAAATCAGGGTCCTGCTATTCAGGTTGCTGTGCCTAAAGGCAAATCTGTAAATGCGAAGTTTTACAAGAATAAAGTTCTTCGAAAATTGAAGAAATATTTCAAAGAGCGAAGACCCACAACTGGTTTGGCCAATGTCAGATTGCGTCATCGCACAAGGCGTTCATTGTGCAAGACTATCTGAAGCAGGAAAATGTTGTTGAACTCCCTCACCTCCCCCCCCCCCTACCCCCACCCCCCTACCCCCCCCCCCCCCTTTTCGAATGACCTTGCCCCGTGTGACTTTTTTCTGTTCCTGCGGCTGAAAAAATACCTTTCTGGTCGAAAATTTGTACAGCGCAAGCACCTCGGTTCTGCAATATTCCAGTGCCTTCATGGTATACCTCGAAAAGACTGCCAAAATGCATTCAATGATTGGATCAGAAGACTGAAAGTTTGTATATCTGTTAAAAGGGAATACTTTGAGGGGACAAAATAAATTTTTCATCGAAATCTATCACGGAATCATTTTTATGTGCTTAGTTGCATTCATATTTGAACAGTCCTCGTACAAAGAATCTTTCTTCCGTCGGACCATTAGAGAGTGGAATGCTCTTTCCGATTCGATCATTTCCACAGTTGAAGGTGCTGGTGATAATGAAGCTAATTTTGCCTCTTTCGTGAGAGCCAGAGATAACTTCACAGGTCCTGATCTTTGAATGGCATTTGACGTATTCTCAGTAATAATTCCGAATGTTGATTCTGGTATGTGACTCTACCGATGGAGAAGAACCAGCATTTCCTAGGGTCATCCCAGAAGGCAAATATAGAGTCACTCACCTCAGAGTACATAGGACACTTCAGTGTTTTTCACACGGTGCATAGTGACATTGACATTTGAATGTTTGATACTTCAATGATGATAGCTTTGCCTTTATCCTATTCACAATGTTTTCAAAGTCAAGTCCATTGTTAACTTGGCATTTGACCGTTGACCTTGAAAATCAATAGGATTTATTCTCTCTCCATGGGGAACATTTATGGAAGGTATGATGCTTCTCCGATGATGACATTGTCTTTAATCCTGTTCACAAGTTTCCGGACACACGGACACCCACACAAAAACCCACACACGGACGTATGGTAACGAACAATCATGTAATGTGTCATTAACTGGTGACAGATAGATCTCAAAGCTATAATTCTGAAGTCATTCAAATTTCCTAAAGTATTCTGTTGCTTATTTGCGGCGAAATGCTCTTTATGACCTGCTCGCGATGTTTCATACTCTTTTCCACCTTCTCTGTTTATGGTTTGTACTGTCCACTATTGGGAGTGACCTTAGAAAACCTTTCCTATAATGAATCGGTAAGAAAAGGCTCATTCTCATGTATTAGGTCCAACCCTTAAAAGACATGCACAATTATGAAATCTTTTAATGAAATTAAAGGTAAACTAGATCGCGCAGTCGATGGTATACCATCACAAATACCCGCTTTTCTATGAATAACACTAATGACTATCTATTAGCTAGCCAAAACTACATATAAGTTAAAAAAATTGCAAAGAACATTCTAACTGATAAGCAAAGTTTCAGGAGTCTAACCCTTATAGTTTAGAAGGAATGGCAAAGTCATACTTTTTTACCTTTGACATTGGGATCATGTTGAGGTCCACCAAAATTATCCCAATTTATCCTATATTCCAACGGCCATCCAATATCCAAGTTTCAGAAGTGTAACACCAATAGTTTAGAAGATATGACAAAGTCATACCTTTTAACTTTTGACCTTGAGGTCATGTTGAGGTCGAGGTCACACCAAAAGTATCCCAATTTATTCTATATTCAAAGGGCCATCCAATAACCAAAGTTTCAGAAGTGTAACTCCAGTAGTTTAGAAGATATGGCAAAATCATACTTTTTGAACTTTGACCTTGGGGTCATGTTGAGAACGAGGTCACACCAAAAGTAGCCCAATATATTCTATATTCCCAGGGCCGTCCAATAACCAAAGTGTCAGAAGTGTGACTCCGATAGTTTAGAAGATATGACAAAGTCATACTTTTTTACCTTTGACCTTGGGGTCATGTTGAGGTCAAGGTCACACCAAAAAGAGCCCAATGTATTAAATATTCCAAGGGTCATCCAATAACTAAAGTTCCAGAAGTGTAACTCCAATAGTTTAGAAGATATGGCAAAATAATACTTTTGACCTTTGACCTTGGGGTCATGTTGAGGTCAAGGTCACGCCAAAAGTAGCCCAGTGCCATCTACTTTCCATTTATTATCCACAGGCAAAGTTTGAAAAATGTATCTTAACCGGTTTCAGAGGAGATCCATTCCATAGAAACTCGACGGACGTATGTACACACACACACATACTTACATACAAACATACATACATACATACAGACCCCCGGACTGATAGACACTCGACTCTGACACGAAAACAATATACCCGATTTTTCTTCGAAAAAGCGGGTATAAAAAAGTTGTTTTCCGCAGCGCTTCCTCCTTTGCTCCAACATGGAGCAATTTTTTACTTGTTTTAATCTGTGTTTATGCAAACAATAGGCATTTCTAAGATCCCTTTCATATAAGTTAACAAGTATGTGCGATGAACGACCTCCTTGAGAATTATTGAACCAGTATCAAAGATCTATGTTTTCGAGCAGAAGTAAGAAATATAATTTTTATCAACCTTTCGTTATATAATTTTGGTTTTACGGAATCTTCTATTAAGTTGTTAGGAAATAAGGTCAAATTAATTTATTGCTATTTTTATTTCATATAAAAAATAACAAATAACCAATGAGGCGTTTATAATTACGACATACACGACATTTTCAGGACTACACTCATATGCACAGCTAATGCCCCGCCGCCTTCAACCGTGACGTTGAATCAGCATCAAGGGTTGTTCTAATTGTGAATATTTGATACTGATAGTTAATGAGCCTTTTGAACAAGAATATATAGGGCCATGAAGACTGCACTCAGTGCACATCCAAATCCATCTCCATCTGATCCAAATCCATCTGATCTGGATCTACACTGTCATTCAATTTGAAAATTTTAAATGAATACAATATACATGTATCAAAGAATTTGAGGGTCTGATAGTCAGCAATAATTAAATAAATAAATAAACAAATAAATAAATTATACAGTATACTTGTTTCTGTCCGTCTTTAAATATGAGCTGAAATAACAATCAAATAGGAATTTCTAAATGTGTGAAAATTGATAACAATGGAAACATACTGAGCAATTCCTACAAAAATACGAGCAGTGAAAACTTTGCACACAGTGCACATCCAGATCTACACTGTTTGCCACTAATACATATAGTATACATGTATCAAGTAATTTTAGTGGCTGATAATCAGAAATGAGACTAATAAATAAACAAAGTATACAATATACTCGTTAATGTCCGTCTTTAATATGAGCTAGAATGACAATCAAAGGTGAGCCTGCATTGGCTAATCGTACGGCCCCGTACGTTTAGCCTATATATGCTATATTGGCTAATCGTACGGCCATAATTCGGAACCAAGGAATAGGTCAAAATATATTTTGCGAATATTAAATGTGTATTAGGCAGTATGAAACGGAATTATATTATTTATGTATATATTCTTATAAGTATTGTTAAATATTACTATCGATGGTATATACATGTCAACAAGAAAAAATTAGTAGTTTAATCGTACTATCAATTATCAGTTTGCTTAGGACGGCAAGTTTATGGACAAGAGCGGGACGGACGAAGCGGCGACTATATGCTCCCCCGAAATTCTTCGGGGAGCATAAAAATATATACCCCCGTAAACCCGAGTTTTTTTTCTATATAAATTGGGATTTAGAGGATTGTTCTTTTTTAATAGAAGGGTAACACGAGCAGGTAAGAGTCTGATCAGACTGCGCCTTCGCGGGCGAATTTGTGTGTTCGTTGGTCACACGTCTTTCTCACCCTTAAATTGTTCCAAGTGTCTCGCTACTACGATAGTCAAGTTTGTTTTGTTTGTTTGTTTTGGAGTTTAAAAGCCTAGTCAACACTATTTAAGGTCATTTTGAGCCGAGCTGTTTACCTATCCACACTTTTCCTGGGCAGGCTTTCACATAAGCGTTTAACAAGTACGTTGTACATTCTTTCGCCAGAAATTGACAACTGCCATTCTTGAATCAGCGGAAGGGACAAAATGACCGTAGAAAAGATTCCCCGTCACTGTGGGACTGTATAGGTCATTTTGGAGACGTTGCTTTCAATTTTGTGGGACTTTTACCCGACATTGAGATGAAATGACAACTCAACCCCTGTCACCCAATGAAACTAATAGGGTTTATAAGCGGGTGCATGTCAGACCGTCCATGCATATAAACCCTTCCAAAATTGGAAGCAACGTCATTGGAAGAATGACATACACAGTGATGACGGGGACGTTAACCCATTCCCACTCAGATACGTGTTTTTACGTGTCTGCACCCCACCCCCATTTTAAGACCCAGAAGTACCTAACATCTGCATTTTCTACTCCTGGGTAGTTATATTTGCTTTAGGATTTGTTGCGCTCCTCCCCACTAAAAATATTCGGGGGGGGGGGGGAGGGGATTGAAAAGAAGGGGGGGCACCCCCTCACATCCCGAAAAAGTTTGGTGAAAACAGACCATCCATTATGAAACAATGGCTAGTTGAAGTTGTTGTCAGGTGCAACACTGTGAAAATAAGCGAAATTCACAAAATCCCTGAGTGGGAAAGGGTTAAACCTCAAATCAAACAAAACAAAACCAGTACTCATGTGCGGTCGGTTTCCAGCTCTGAGTGAAAGCATCATGCAGCGCATATATTTCTTCAAGCCCCGATGAAATGTTTTGTGGGTGCCCTAAGTAATCGCCCTGTCCGTCCGTCTGTCCGTCACTCTGTCTGTCAGTCTACATTTGGCATGTTTTGTTTTCCAATCTTCCTTTCTCTGGGATACGACAAGGGTTGACGTGTCGTTAAATCCAAAACAAATGGACACATAAAAAGTCTCCTCATTTAGAGCTATGATCATACGACAGATAAAAATGTTTGATATTTTTCTTAATTCTTGTCCACATATAGATTACCCACAATCTATGTTTTATAGCAAAATAAGTAAAATAATAAATTCCCCCGTAAACCTTACTTTTTCTGTGTATAAAGGGGCGTTTAGAGGGGTGTTCATTACATGGACTTGTTAATCTGATGAATACGCCTTCTAGAAGAAGTGCGGTTCCATAGCCTTGCGTCGAGGGTCGTCTGTCGTGCGCCGTCAACAGTTTCTTCAAATGCAAACACGTCCTAAACCATTTGGTCAATTTGATAAAAAGTTCACCGCCCGTCCATTAATATCCTTTATATTTGGGGTTTCAGCATGTTTCACATAGGGGCTTGGAATGGCTAGTCTTTCAAGGCCGTACGATCAGCTGATTTTTCATACCACCAACAGTACACATGTATCACTATCTTGGTACCGAACTAGAATGGCCGTACGATTAGGCAAGATAGCCTATATTGGCTAAAAGTACGGGGCCGTACGATTAGCCAATACAGGCTAATCGTACGGGGCCGTACGATTAGCCAATGCAGGCTATTCGTAACTGCCAAATTGATAACAATGATCTGTTTATCATCAAGGATCTCTTTATTGGGGAAAAGGGATTAGTAACGCTTGGTTGTTTATTGAGCTTCACACTATACTAATTTAAGTCAATACGAGGTTAATTGTTCTTGTAAAACTTTTTGCTCAATAGTGTACTAACCTGAATTTCATGAATCCTTACCCCGCTCAACATGATAATCCTTAACTTTGCAAACAGCGTAGATCCTGATCAGATTGCGTGTGCCTTCTGAACCGGATCTGCACCGTTTTTCATGCAGTTTTTGAATTGCATGCATACATTACATTAACTGGTTTACTTACGAGGATAGTTCTAGTTCAGCGAACCTGAACACTGTTAATTACCTAATAAATCAATAAATAAATTTTAGTTCATTTTCGAGACGGTCAGTTTACCTATCCACACTTATCCTGGCAGGCTTATACGTAAGCGGTTAACCAATACAATGCACATTTTTTCGCCAGAAAATGACAACTGCCCTTCTTGAATCAGCAGAAGGGATAGAATGACAGCAGAAAAGATTTCATAATCAATCTCTACGAAATAAAGTTGCCGACCCCGGTAGGTATCGAACCCGCGTCCTCCTGATCACCAGTCAGACGCGCATCCGACTTAGCTACCGAGGCCAATAAATAAATAAATGAATAAATAAATATATAAATTTGTTAACAAATTTAAGATTATCCCCCATGGTTGACGAAACAGAGAAATGATTTTTTTTTCGGTTTTACGGCCCCATTCACCGATCCATCCAGATTTCCATCCAATAAGTAAGGATAATTAGTTATCATGTTCTTATTGAAATTAATTTAAAAAGTATTTTAGCGGTGTGGAATTATTTCGGATAATAAAATATAGATGGTCATAAAGGCAAAAATGTAGAAAAAAGAGCCTGCTCTAAAGCATGCCGCAATGCAATTAGAATTATACATTGAAATAAAAAAAAGGAATTTTCAAATGTTTCTTCCATTCTTCTTAAACACTGTAAATGGACAGATAGATTTTCTATTTAGTAACGTTATAATATATAATAAAAATATATACTAGGCTCCCTATCAAAATAATCAAATCAGCAAATAAAAATAAAAAAACTCATCGGGTATCCAACCCGATCTCCTATTTAAGTGGAAGCCCCGTGAAAAGCAAAGCGGGGCCGAAGTGTCTTGGTATATGGGGCCGACGTGTCTAGGGGCCGAGGTGTCCAGGGGCCGACCTGTCTAGGGTTTCAATTTTATGTGGGGCCGAGGTGGTTTTGGGGCCGAGGTGTCTAGGGGCCGAAATGTCTAGGGGCCGAGGTGGTTTTGGGGCCGAAGTGTCCTGTTACCGTTTATTAGCATGGACGGTCCGCCTCGCACCGCGGTTCCTGGACAGGCTTAGATCCACAAAGCGGTTTACCAGAGTTATAGTGTGCGTGCCGGATTCAGCTCTGCGTGGAAGCATCGTGCAGCCCATATATTTCTTCAAGCCCCTATGGGCGGGGGCAACTTTATCAAAGAAAACAGAGAAAAACTGCAACGACATTTGTGAATAACAAAGTAAAATCAAGTACTGAAAGTACTGAGGAAAGTTGATTTGTGTGGAATAATTATTATAATAACAATGCCAGTCGTAGATCAAGTAGTTATCTAGACATTTTGTGAAGGTAAAAAAAATCGACGAAGAAAATAAAAATGATTCATCGATTGTTTTGAGTTTAACGACAGGTAAACCCTTGTGGATCATTTTGTCTTCTCCAAGAGGAAAGGGGGGGGGGGGGGGGGAGAGATAGCAGAGGAGATGAAAGTGAGGGACAGAGTGAATATCAACCCTCACCATCTACCGTTACCTGCAGCAGGCGTTGCCCAACTGTAAGTCAGTATCAGCTGGACGCAAGATACATATCACCCGTGCCTCCCCCAACTAACCCCACGAAGAAAAAAAGGCGAAGAAAAAAGGAAGAAAGAAAGAAAGATAAACGTGTCTGCTAATTTCTTCATGGTAAAACCATAAATTTATAAATTAGCTCAGTACATTCTGTGCTTGTCCCATCTGCTAATAATCTTATAGACAATTTCTCCTAGCGGGCACATGACGTCTTAGCAACGTCGCATCAACGTTGCGTTGATACGACGATGCACGTACGTTGTGCAGCCGCTTGGAGCTATGTTCCTTCGGGCGTCGGAAAACAATCATTTTTGGCTAAACCATTTGATTTAGACATTATAACCCTGATCAGGCGCCGTGTTTAGCGAACTTCGACTACCCAAGGCGAAATAAAATACGTTTATTCCCAATTAAAACAATAACCCGTAAATGCCAATTGTTTCAATACTGGGACATTCGGAAACAGTACTAGTGAAGACAGATTAGAGGCCACAGAATGTAGCGTCTGACCGGTGTCTTCACTATTTGCTAAATGTACGGAACTTGATGTAAAACTCACAGAGCTTACAACACATGTTTTGTAATTAGAGCTCTCGAAAGCAGGTGAATAACTGTGTTTGATGTCGGTCAGTTATGGGTTATTTAGTCGGTCACTGATAATCACAGAGAAGCGAGCTAACCCTTTTAACCCTGTAGACCGGTGCAGACGCCGAGGTAGAAATACACTGTATCTCTGCAAACCTTGTAGATTTTGATAAGACGGTACGTAGCTAGCACGTCTCGCCAGAATCTACATGTACACTGTTTAATGCCATCATGTCAGTGAACTAATCATCCCTTTCTATAAGAATATACTTAAAGCGAAAAGAGTCCTGTCAGAAACTCAGGGATGAAAGAGTAAAACATAAATATCATCGGAAAGCGTGTAGGAAAATAGTCCTAGAGTATTGTTTTCTGTTCAGAATATGTCGTTTTGTTCCAATTTATATTCAATCCGTATAAAATCTCGAAAATTGAAATATTTTGAAAGACGTTCCATGCCTGCAAAATTAGTTTTCAAGAGTTCCTTTGGACTATTTTATGCAGCGAACGAATAGCGGAAGTGGAGTTACGCGGTCCAGTACCGGAAGTAGAAATGTAATGACATAGAAACTTGATTTTATAAATCAACTTTCAAAAATCAATTCCGGTCCATTCTTCAACTCATGCCCATCTTGGATCAGTTGGAACTCATTTACACCTAATTGCAAATTTCTGGCCCCAAATCGCATTTTCAAACTCAAAGCGGTGCCCTTCGAAAACAATACCTCAAACAAAACGGCATCCTTTCATGCTGCACCCAGTAACACGAATCTCTGCACGCAAAAGGTTCGACTCAGCCAACGAAAGAGGCTGCTAAGGGCTCGGCACCGTGCCAATGTGGTCGTTGGAACATTGTGTGCGTAAGAAGAAATGCTGCCGCCGATGGAGGGTGAAGCCATTGATCGAGCGCCGTCCTTTGCAAGGACAGTTAACAAACGTTTAGAATGCTCCCTACAAGTCTGCTAGAAACTGGCACGCATCTTATTTAGTCGAGCTTCAATCAGTGGGACGCCGGCAAGAAACCGATCGGCGATTGGGGCGCCAGTCGAAAACAGGATTCGTCCAGCGGATTCCGCTTGATCTGTCGGGCGCCGGTCGGGCGTCGGCCGATTATCTGATTGGTCGGGGTCCGCTCTACGACCACCGGATGCCAGCCGATGCCATCGACATCCTCCCGACGTCGGTACGAGTTCTGCTCGACTTTTATGGATGCGCCACCGACCTATGAGTCGGTGAGAATTCGGGATGAATTTTAAGTACGAGTTAAAATTGCACAAGGTCCCTCCCGACTACCACCGACGCCCCAACATCCGGCGGGACGCCGGCCGGACTCCAGCCCGATTACACCCCATATTAGTCGCCAAGTAGTCGGGGGGGGGGGGGGGGGCTCGAATGAGGGCGGGGCTCGAATAGTGTTTTGTGACCGTGGCTTAACGTATAAGCCTGTCCAGGTAAAGTGTGGACAGGTAAACTAACAGGCTCAAAAATGACATAATATAGTGTTGACTGGGCCGTTAAAGTCCAATACAAAACAAAACTGAGGTAGAGGTTTTTAACTTTAATGGAAGACACCCAGTCATCGTAGAATGTCGGTCAAGCGTCGGGCCGACAGAGATACGAGGTCGTGGCAACGTCTTATCTCTGTCTGTCGGCCCGACGTTATAGACATAGAATATTTATTTTCTGTCGATGACGGTTAACAAATAACATAAGCCCTGTATGGCGTTTACTTCGACAACAAACAGTGTAGAAGAAAAAACACTCTTTTTGGTGCTTGTTGGGCAGGATCGAGATTTCCGGCTAACATTCTCATCCGAAGGAAGGAGCAGGTCAGTGCATGCATCTCTGCAAATAACGAAAGTTGGACAACGCTGCAGGGGATTCTCTATCACCCTCAGAACCTAGAGACCACTTAACAGCATGTACGGTAAACTCAGAGAGAGAGAGAGAGAGAGAGAGAGAGAGAGAGAGAGAGAGAGAGAGAGAGAGAGAGAAAGAGAGGGGGGAGAGAGAGAATGGACAACATGTAGGCCATGATGAGAGAGCAATGAGCAACATGAAAGCAACGAAGAGAGAGAGAGAGAGGGAGTGAGAGAGAGAGAGAGAGAGAGGGAGAGGTAGGCCACGAAGAGAGAGAGAGAGAGAGAGAGAGAGAGAGAGAGAGAGAGAGAGAGAGAGAGAGAGAGAGAGAGAGAATCAGTAACAAGCCTGAACGGTGCCTCCGTCGAGCCGACAGCGATACGACATGGCGACGTCGTATCGCTGTCGGCCCGACGTTGGCCCAACGTTGCACGCTAGCCCATAATGAGAGAGAGAAAAACACTGAGCAACAGGTTGGCGATAGCACTTTCAAGAGAGAGAGAGAGAGAGGGGGTGAGAGAGAGCGACAGGGAGCGAGCATGACGTCATTCACGGGGTTATACATTTTTGTCGCGAAATTAAAAAATAGATCTAACTGGGATCCTCTATATCACCGTCAGAACCTAGAGACCACTTAGCTACATGTGCGGCACACTCAGAGAGAGAGAGAGAGAGAGAGAGAGAGAGAGAGAGAGAGAGAGAGAGAGAGAGAATGCCACGGTGAGAGAGCAATGAGCAACATGTAGGCCACGAAGACAGAGAGAGAGAGAGAGAGAGAGAGAGAGAGAGAGAGAGAGAGAGAGAGAGAAAGAGTCAGTAAATCGTCTGAAATGTGCCTACGTCGGGCCGATAACGATACGACATGGCGACATCTTATCGCTGTCTGTCCGACTTTGGCCCACTGCTGCGCGCTAGCGCAACATGTATCCCATAATAAGAGAGAGAAAAAACACTGAGCAACATGTTGGAATAGCACTTTCAGAGAGAGAGAGAGAGAGAGAGATAGAGAGAGAGAGGAAGACAGAGAGAGAGAGAGAGAGAGAGAGAGAGAGAGAGAGAGAGAGAGAGAGAGAGAGAGAGAGAGAGAGAGAGAGAGCACATTCAGAGAGAGAGAGAGATCACTGAGCATCATGTACATCATGGCATGCAGAGAGAGAGAGAGAGAGAGAGAGAGAGAGAGAGAGAGAGAGAGAGAGAGAGAGAGAGTGAAAGAGAGAGAATGGCGAAATTTCACTCCATTTTACATTGGAATTCGCAAAACTAAAAGTTTAATAGAATTTCACTATATTACGATTTCTGCCCCGCTGTAAATAAACATGAAGCCTCCGTGGTGAAGTGGTTATGCTACTCGCCTTGTAAATCAGGGATCGCAGGATCGATCCCGGGATTCTCCAGACTTTCGAATGAGTGTTTAAACCAAGGTCCCGTCTCCGTATGACATTAGCTGTTGGTGGGACGTAAAACCCAAACACTCACTGTAAATAAACAGAGTTGTCACACTAATTGTATGTATCGAAACAATGCTGAGATGACCCCTGCATAACTTTCTTGTTTTATTACTTACAGATACTTACAGATACTTACAGATCCTCTTCTGGTAGAAGGCCCTCTTGGGCCTGTTGGACCAGCTCTTCTTCTACTGTATTATATGTTTTGAGGTCATATTCGGTGGGTTGTATTGTCTCTCTATATGTGTAGTACATTGGTTGGTCTTTCCATAGTTGATCCAATCTCCTTTCGAATGTGTTGACTGTTTTGGCTTCCACAACATTTGTTGGTAACCCGTTCCATATGTCCACAACACGCATACAGAATGAATACTTCCTGACATTTAATCTAGGTCTACGCTTAAAAATTTTATATTGATGCCCTCTGGTATGACAATCTTCACG
Organism: Lucinisca nassula; assembly: GCA_963580285.1. Taxonomy (NCBI): domain Eukaryota; kingdom Metazoa; phylum Mollusca; class Bivalvia; order Lucinida; family Lucinidae; genus Lucinisca; species Lucinisca nassula. Next base: position 59,087,360 of record OY757022.1, read on the forward strand.
TAATTGTATGAAATTGCTTACTTGTGGGTCATATTTTCCAGTGAGGATTTTATATGTTTCTATCATGTCACCGCGCATCCTTCTATATGACAGTGTTGGTAGACCAATTTTACGTAATCGTAACTCATATGAGAGGTCAGATAATCCAGGGATTGACTTTGTTGCGCGTCGTTGTACATTTTCAAGAATGTCAATATGCTTTTTCAGATATGGATTCCAGACCTGGTTCGCGTACTCTATTACTGGACGGACCAACGTGGTATATAATATTTTAAATGTCTTAATATCAAGGAATTCAAAGGTTCGTCTAATTATTCCCATTATCGAGTTCGCTTTATTATGCCCCCAACTTCGAAGAAGTTGTGGGGGCATATTGGTTTTGCCCTGTTCGTCCGTCCGTCCTTCCGTCCTTCCGTCCTTCCGTCCTTACGTCCGTCCCACTTTTTACTGCATAGCATAACTTTAGAACCATGGGTGCTAGGTTTTTGAAATTTCATATATGGATTCCTCATGAAAAAATAATTGACCCGTGTTTTTTTTCTCGTCAGGATTATGCCCCTTTTTTGAGTTATGCCCCTTTGCAAAAAATACTATGAAATCTTGTAAGCAAGATATCTCAAAAACTGTTTGAGCTATTGCCCTGAAACTTTACATGCTGGTTGGGGATGATGAGTAGATGAACTGATTAACTTTTGAAAAAAATCCGAAATTTTTTTCTTGAGTTATGGCCCTTTGAAATTTTTCGCGTTTTAAGTTTGTAAGCAAGATATCTAAAAAAACTATTTGAGGTTTTTCCCCGAAACTTCACAGACTTGTCGGGGATGATGAGTAGATGAACTGATCAACTTTTGAAAAAAATCCGATTTTTTTTTCTTGAGTTATGGCCCTTAGATATTTTTCGTGTTTTCAGCTTGTAAGCAAGATATCTCAATAATTGTTTGAGCGATTGCCCTGCAACTTTACAAGCTGGTTTGGGATGATGTGTAGATGAACTGATTAACTGTTGAAAAAAAATCCTATATTTTTTTCTTGAGTTATGGCCCTTTGAAATTTTTCGCGTTTTAAGTTTGTAAGCAAGATATCTCAAAAACTATATGAGGTTTTTCCCCAAAACTTCACAGACTGGTTGGGTATGATGAGTAGATGAACTGATTAACTTTTGAAAAAAATCCAATTTTTTTTTCTTGAGTTATGGCCCTTTGATTTTTTTCGTGTTTTCAGCTTGTAAGCAAGATATCTCAAAAATTGTTTGAGCTATTGCCCTGAAACTTTACAGGCTGGTTGGGGATGATGAGTAGATGAACTGATTAACTTTTGAAAAAAATCCGAAATTTTTTTCTTGAGTTATGGCCCTTTGAAATTTTTCGCGTTTTGGCGTCCTTCCGTCCTTCCGTCCTTACGTCCGTCCCACTTTTTACTGCATAGCATAACTTTAGAACCATGGGTGCTAGGTTTTTGAAATTTCATATATGGATTCCTCATGAAAAAATAATTGACCAGTGTTTTTTTTCTCGTCAGGATTATGCCCCTTTTTTGAGTTATGCCCCTTTGCAAAAAATACTATGAAATCTTGTAAGCAAGATATCTCAAAAATTGTTTGAGCTATTGCCCTGAAACTTTACATGCTGGTTGGGGATGATGAGTAGATGAACTGATTAACTTTTGAAAAAAATCCGAAATTTTTTTCTTGAGTTATGGCCCTTTGAAATTTTTCGCGTTTTAAGTTTGTAAGCAAGATATCTAAAAAAAACTATTTGAGGTTTTTCCCCGAAATTTCACAGACTTGTCGGGGATGATGAGTAGATGAACTGATCAACTTTTGAAAAAAATCCGATTTTTTTTTCTTGAGTTATGGCCCTTAGATTTTTTTCGTGTTTTCAGCTTGTAAGCAAGATATCTCAATAATTGTTTAAGCGATTGCCCTGCAACTTTACAAGCTGGTTTGGGATGATGTGTAGATGAACTGATTAACTGTTGAAAAAAAATCCTATATTTTTTTCTTGAGTTATGGCCCTTTGAAATTTTTCGCGTTTTAAGTTTGTAAGCAAGATATCTCAAAAACTATATGAGGTTTTTCCCCAAAACTTCACAGACTGGTTGGGTATGATGAGTAGATGAACTGATTAACTTTTGAAAAAAATCCATTTTTTTTTCTTGAGTTATGGCCCTTTGATTTTTTTCGTGTTTTCAGCTTGTAAGCAAGATATCTCAAAAATTGTTTGAGCTATTGCCCTGAAACTTTACAGGCTGGTTGGGGATGATGAGTAGATGAACTGATTAACTTTTGAAAAAAATCCGAAATTTTTTTCTTGAGTTATGGCCCTTTGAAATTTTTCGCGTTTTGGCATATTGGTTTTGCCCTGTTCGTCCGTCCGTCCTTCCGTCCTTACGTCCGTCCCACTTTTTACTGCATAGCATAACTTTAGAACCATGGGTGCTAGGTTTTTGAAATTTCATATATGGATTCCTCATGAAAAAATAATTGACCCGTGTTTTTTTTCTCGTCAGGATTATGCCCCTTTTTTGAGTTATGCCCCTTTGCAAAAAATACTATGAAATCTTGTAAGCAAGATATCTCAAAAACTGTTTGAGCTATTGCCCTGAAACTTTACATGCTGGTTGGGGATGATGAGTAGATGAACTGATTAACTTTTGAAAAAAATCCGAAATTTTTTTCTTGCGTTATGGCCCTTTGAAATTTTTCGCGTTTTAAGTTTGTAAGCAAGATATCTAAAAAACTATTTGAGGTTTTTCCCCGAAACTTCACAGACTTGTCGGGGATGATGAGTAGATGAACTGATCAACTTTTGAAAAAAATCCGATTTTTTTTCTTGAGTTATGGCCCTTAGATTTTTTTCGTGTTTTCAGCTTGTAAGCAAGATATCTCAATAATTGTTTGAGCGATTGCCCTGCAACTTTACAAGCTGGTTTGGGATGATGTGTAGATGAACTGATTAACTGTTGAAAAAAAATCCTATATTTTTTTCTTGAGTTATGGCCCTTTGAAATTTTTCGCGTTTTAAGTTTGTAAGCAAGATATCTCAAAAACTATATGAGGTTTTTCCCCAAAACTTCACAGACTGGTTGGGTATGATGAGTAGATGAACTGATTAACTTTTGAAAAAAATCCAATTTTTTTTTCGTGTTTTCAGCTTGTAAGCAAGATATCTCAAAAATTGTTTGAGCTATTGCCCTGAAACTTTACAGGCTGGTTGGGGATGATGAGTAGATGAACTGATTAACTTTTGAAAAAAATCCGAAATTTTTTTCTTGAGTTATGGCCCTTTGAAATTTTTCGCGTTTTAAGTTTGTAAGCAAGATATCTAAAAAACTATTTTAGGTTTTTCCCCGAAACTTCACAGACTGGTCAGGGATGATGAGTAGATGATTAACTACAGCTTTTCTTGTGTAATTTCAGCATTACAGCCACATAAAAACAAGATATCTCAATTACTGTTAGGGACAAGCAGTGTTAGGGTCAAGCAGTTGGGGGCATTGTGTTTCATAAACACTGGCTCTAGTTTACTTTCTCATTTATGTGTTTTTCAAAAATTAATTTGCTGTCTATGATTACACCGATATCTTTTTCAGCTGTTGTAACTTCCATATCGCTACCATTCTCAGAAAGTTTGTATGCATACAAGTCAACACCAGAATTACCTATCCTCATACACTTGCATTTATCCGGGTGAAAGCAAAGCAACCATTTTTCCGACCACGCTTGCATAGCCTTAATGTCTTCTTGTAAATCAATGCAGTCCTGGGAATATTTGATACTGTGGTATATTTTCGTATCATCGGCGAAAAGGTAAGGTATACTTCCATGTGTAATAACATCGGGCAGATCATTTATAAATAGAACGAAGAGAATCGGGCCAAGTACTGAGCCCTGGGGAATTCCTGAGCTGACGTCTGACGGTTTCGATTCAACCCCATTAACTATAACCTTCTGTTTGCGACTGTTCAAGAATGACTCTATCCATCCTGAATATAATGGCCCTATGTTATATAACTTAAGTTTATGCACTAGTCGTTTATGACAGACCTTGTCAAAGGCCTTCATAAAGTCACAGTATGCAACATCTACACACCCTCCTTCGTCTAATATCTCAGTCCAATTGTCTATTACACGTATAAGCTGTAGAACAGTAGACCGACCAGATATAAAGCCAAACTGCTTGTCACTGAAAAGTTTATGGGATCTCATATGGTTCACTATGTTTTCTCTGATAATCGTTTCTAAAACTTTACACACAATACTAGTCAAGCTGACAGGACGATACTTTCCAGCATACTTCTTATCTCCCTTTTTGAAAAGAGCGGTGATATTGGCACACTTCCATTCATCTGGCACTTTCCCCAATTCAACAGACTTGTTGAATATGATTGATAATGGATATGAAAGTACATCACTAAGTTCCTTTAGTAGTCTTGGGTGTAATAAGTCTGGGCCCGGTGATTTATTAATTTTCAGATTATCCAGTTTCTTTTTAACTATGTCAGGGTTTATGGTTATCTCGTTAAGCTCAGGAACTTCCTTTGGTACTATTTCTGGTATGTTATCACCTGAATCCTTGGTGAATACCGACGAAAAAAAGTTTGCCAATACATCAGCCTTTTCCTTTTCTGTTTCTGTAACTTCCTGTTTGTTATCATCCTTGTATAAGTTGGGGATTGAGCTCTTAGTTTTAGATTTTGACTGTGCATAACTCCAAAACTTCTTTGGGTTATCTTTCACACAACTGGCAATATTCTTTTCATGATTCTTAATAGTCTGACGGGTAATTCTTCTTACTTGGTTTCTTATTCTATTATACTCAAGTTTACGATTTTCGTCTCCAGTTTCTAAGTATTTATTCCACAGTCTTTGTTTCCTTTTAATCTTTGATTTAGTTTTTCTACTGATTGGTAGATTATGCCTTTTTGGGGATTTACTATTTTTATCAATAGTCACTTTTGGTATATATAAATCACTAGCTTCTTCCAGTTTCGCACGAAACAATAGCCACTTTGAGTCAATATCCTCAGTTCCTAAGTACTCACCCCAGTCCATATTTAAGAATTCATTCATACTTTTGTAGTCACCTTTGTCATATTTATAGCGAGTTTTGGGATTATCATTACCAGTTATATAGGAATTAAACTGAAATTTAATAACAGAATGATCACTTTTGCCGAGAGGCGAGTCTAGACTTATGTCACTTATCATACCATCTTCATTGGTGAATAACAAGTCTATACTTGAAGGTGTGTTACTTCCCCTGCCCCTAGTTGGCTCCTGAATGTGTTGATACATGTAGCAGTCACGAACAGTTTCTATAAATTCATATTGTGCATCACCTGCACCTGTATCGGTAGTCCAATTTAACCAATCTATGCCAGGATAGTTGAAATCTCCCATAATTAGGATATGTGTATACTTATGTTTATTACTGATTTCTCTGAACAGGTTATTTAAACTTAAACTTCCCTCAGAGGATAAACTGGGACTCCTGTATACCACGGTCACTAAAAGTTTATCATCATTATTAATCTGAATTTCAAGTGACAGTGATTCACAAAAGTCTGTTTCCATAGTTACGGGTGTATATCTGACTCCCGTTTGAATGTATATTAACATACCCCTTCCAGGGTCCTCTTTTCTGATATTCATTGGAATTATGTCATACCCCTCTATATTGTACTCCGCTAATTCTCTCTCATATATAAAGTTTTTAGGTTTAGTTTCACACAAAGCTATTATACTAGGCTTACTGTCCATAGAATCAATTCGAACCCGTAGCTCCTGTATCTTTTCAAAAGTTAACGTATCTACATTAGAAAACAAAACATTAAAATTATGTACACTATTTATAGTTTCCTCTCTCTGATCATTGTCTTTTTGTACTATTGGGGATCCCCTTGGGGTTCTTCCTCTGAAGTGCCCCTTTTCTTTCTTTTTATTATGTGCCTTTCCCATGGAAGGCCCCTGACCAAGTAGAGAAAATCCTCGCCTTCTGATTGGTTTTCTTGTAGTCGTTTTGCCTCTTTCTTAAGTTCTAAGTCCTTTGCTCTTTCTTCCTTTGTCATGTCATGCTTTAATCCAACCTTCTTAAAATAATCATTTTCTGATTCATTTAGTTTATATGCATTCTTCATGATCTTTATCTTTACTTGCTCAGTAAATGTAACAATAAGAATTCTTGGTACCACGGTTTCTACTCCATGAACTTTTCTCTTTTGGTTTTTGCTGCCAACCCGTTTTATGTTTAAAACGTCCTGATCGTATAATCGAATGCCGATCTCTGTACATATTTCATAAACTGACTCCTTATCTTGTCTCACTATGTCTTCCTTTAAATTACCTGTGGGCTCTTTTACATTATAAAAGGCTATATTGTCCTTCCTGTCTAGTCTATCTTGCATTTCTTTTGTAGCTTTTTTAACAATAGAGTCTGTCGAAATTTCCTCACTAACTTCAGGAGGCATTTGTGCACTACTAACTGTTTTATTTCTCATGTTTACATTGTTACCCACACTTTCATTCAATATGGAGTCCTTTATCTCTTTCACAATGTCGCCTTTCAATGACGCGATGTCAGACCTCATTGCCACCACCTCTCCTTCAAACCTAGTCATGCGTTCCTCCACTTGACGTTTGAATTCAGAAATAAATTCATTACATTTGTCTTCGATGGACTTTGTTTGTCGCAAACTTTCAAGAGATTTTACTACGCAATTGTTACAAAACCATGGTAAATCAGGCCTACCACTAATGCCACGATATACTGTTTTGTTAATACCTAAACAGGCTATACACCTGTAAATACCACAATATTCACAACTCAACAGCTGATCTTCTTTCTTTACAAATATCTTTTTGCATAAATCGCAGTCCCACTTATCCGCCGATGAAGAGGGCTCCTTTGTAGACCTTTCCGCACTGTTTTCGCGTGAACTTGACCTACTATTCGCATTACTGTTGACCAATTTCTTTGCTCTTCCCGTTTTCAAATCAGACCCATGGGCGCCGCCATTTGCAAAATGGCCGCCATCTTGTTTATCTGGCAAGGTTGGGGTTTCAATCACATTTGATGCCATTGTAGGGAGTACAGCACTCGTCTTACCGATACACTTTGTTCAAAGAACACTAGTTCTATCAAAAAATAATAACTTTAATGTCTATAGCGTGATAGACACGCTCATAATTCTGTTATTTTCGTCCTCGACGTGAGACACGAAACCGGACAAGGTCCTACGAAACACCGATTACCACATGACGTCATTCACGAAACCGATATTTTTATCGCGAAAACCAAGTTAGGGAATCCGTCTCACAAAACTTTACCTGTGATCATAATTGTTCGAAGCATTGCATAAAAAACTCTAAGCAAAAAATACTAGATTTATCATACATTAAGTATAAAATACTTAGTTTTTGAATATGCGATACGAACGTGACACCAATGCACGTATCACGCTAGCACGTGCTGCCATATCGCTTCGGCTTTTTCATACCCCAAAAATCCATATCACAGCCCTTTATCGCACCCCAATTTATTTAGTGATTAAATAGAGTTAATAACACAATGAATTCTCCCGCAGATTTAACTTTTGTCCAGGTAACGTGGAGTTTTTGAGTAGTGACTTGTTAACATATGTCGTCTGTAAACGTTAACAATTTGTTGTTTGGTCCAAATCTGTCTACTAGGGTCCAGTTGTTCAAAGCATTATTAGCTTTAAGAAATTAATGACCTCGTAAGTGGTCAGATTATTATTATTATTTATTTATCTTCCTTTTATTTTTTTTTTTTTTATTTTTTTTTTATTTTTATTATTATTTTTTTTTTTTTGTATTTTGGCAGAAAAGGTTATGTTTCAACAATATTAATATCTGTTATAATCGCTAATTAAATATTACAGAGATAAATCAACATTGGCGACGTCAGTGGTTTTGAACAACAGGCCCAAGAAACTAATACACGGTTCTTAAGTCTCAATTGGATATATGTACCATTATTTTCCATCTGCCCCCCCCCCCCTCCACCAGAGAGAGAGAGAGAGAGCGAGAGAGAGAGAGAAAGAGAGAGAGAGAGAGAGAGCTCCCCAAATCTTGTTCTTGTGTAGGAATCCTAAAGATAAATCATTAGCGCTATGGTACGGGCCTATCTCGGGCCGCGTGTGCAAGGTATTGTGTTTTTCTTCGGGTACTCCGGTTTCCGCATAACTCTGATTTACAATCGGCTCAAAATAAATTTAACAGGGGCCTCACTGAGGCGTGTCAGATTGACACCGGGTAAGAAGTGGCAATGATACAATACAATTCCTATATGAAGACCACCTTTGGGACTGTTCAAAAGTGGTCTGATTTACAATCGGCTCAAAATAAATTTTACAGGGGCCTCACTGAGGCGAGTCAGATTGACACCGGGTAAGAAGTGGCAATGATACAATACAATTAAGACCACCTTTGGGACTGTTCAAAAGTGGTCTTTATGACCACTTTTGAACAGTCACAAAGGTAGTCCCTGACCAGAGGACACAAAGGGTAGAACACACAAAGAAAGATTAAGTGACGCCTTTAAAATAAGCTTTTTATAGCAAAATTAGTCTTAATTGAAGGTGGTCTTATTAGCGGAATTTCACTGTAGTATGAATTTATTTATTATTATGACTATGGTTAGTTTAAATTTATTTCTTACGGGCATGCTTTCATGATCTTGCAGTTTTCATGTTTGTCAGAGTACAACTTCACAACAGGCGCTTAATGGGTGAGTCGATGTTTAGGTAACGTTGTCTCAGCGTTCATCCGGCATCGGTAAAGCCTAATGTAATACAACGTACCGAGTTACATGATTTTTAAGTGACGTCAAGTGACGTCAGTTTAAATAGACGATCTTGCTTGAGTGTTCATGTATGGTTGAATTTATTAAGCGAGTTGTGGAAAGGGAATAGAATGGGAGGCCACGCCGAGAATTTTATCCCGTTTCCTCAACGAGCTTGATAGACTTAATAATATATGAACGCATTTATCATATGACATTTAATACGGATTTTGTTCACCATTTGTTTGCATCAATGACATAACTCCGCTGTAACGTAAAAAAAGTGGACCGTGAAAAAGTGAGACATTTCCGCCACTGCGCATGCGCAACACATTTGCTCCGCCTACCTTAGATACGTTTTATCGGATTGCTATTTGCTTAATTATCGTGTAGTCTGGCAGTTACCTCCCCTCATTCGCCCTGTTAGCGAGCTTTAAGGTGAGTTCTCCTTGTAACAGCGTTCGCAGATGGAACAGACACCACCACCAAGTCACTTTCAGTTTTAAAGTCTGTAACAATGTATGACTTCTAAAAATTCTCATATCAGTTTCTTTTGTATTCTTTTGCAGCATGTATTAGAAGAAGCATCATGTGTCAGGGACATGATACTTCAGTGAGGCAGCACTATAAAAGTTAGCATTGAGCTCCCTGTCACAACCAGACACCGTCGTGATATGACTGAAAAATTGTTGAAAGCGACGTTAAACCCGAATTCACACACACACACACGCACGCACGCACGCACGCACGCACACCTTCTTCACCTTCTGTACAACTGTACAACGACCCATCATTATTCCAATATTACGATGACACACCCGTGCAATTTCTTTTTCCATGCAAATTTGTGATATTTGTCTTATTTTTACTCCTATAATAGGTTGCGGGCGCTCGTACGAGTACCCATGACCTATGTCTTAGAAAAGAAAAAAGCAAAATAACTTATACCCCTGTAAATCCCAGTTTTCTCTAAATAAAGTGGGGTTGAGAGGGTTTTAATTTCACGGACTTGTTAACATGAAGAAAGGTGTTAGAGATATTGTGTTGCCAAGATTATATTCTCAGGGATGATAACTAAAATACCATGACACCCGGAGTTATGGTTCTTGCTCATAACACGTCTTTTTCCCTCATGTTTTCTTTGTTTGAATTAGTGTTTTACGTCCCCATCAACACTATTTAGGTTATTTTGGAGAGGTGGCTTCAGTTTTGTGGGACTTTAACCCAACATTGATATGAAATGACATCTCAAGCCCTGCCGCCTGAACAAGCCAGAAGGGTTTATATATAGGTGACGTTCCGATTTACAACACTTCGCGTAGTCAGGCTTAGATCCTCTTAGCGGTTTACCAGTAGTCCTGTGCGGTCGGTTTCAGCTATGCGTGCAAGCATGATGAACCCAATCTTTTTCTCCAAGCCCCGATGGGCGGGGCGTAAATCTTCACCTCGTATTGGTTGGTTGATTTGAGGTTTAACGTCCCCGTCAACACTGTAAAGGTCATTTTGGAGACGTTTCTTCCAATTTTGTTAGACTTTTACCAAGATGAAATGATATCTCTATCTCCAAAAGGGTGGACCGCGGTTCCTGGACAGGCTTAGATCCTCTAAGCGGTTTACCAGTACTAGTGTGCGGACCGGATTCCGCTCTGCGTGGAAGCATCGTGACTAAAAAGTGAAGCACCCGATCAAACAACATATTTTGCGGCATCGGAACTGTAAGTCTATGGTCTAAATTTGATATGCCATGCTAATACGGGTTAATCGGCGTCTGCCCTGGGTTTGCACTATTTGCCAGTCCTGAAAGAAACGCTTAGCTTACGACGTTAAAGCGGCGTCTGACCTGGGTCTGTGCCATTTGCCTTAGTCCTAAAGTAGAAGCGAAAGGCTAACGCTGGTTAAGCAATGCCTGATCTCGGTCTGCATTGTTTGCCTAAGCCTTGAAATGGTTATACTACTCGCCTCATTGACCAGGGTTAGTTGGTTCCATCTCGGGCTTCTCCAGACTTGCGGATATTAAACCGAGATCCCGTATCATTATGACCTTAGCTGTTGTTAGGACGTAATTCTCAAAGACATACACAACGCATATAAGCTTGGTGTCTCTTAGGACATAGGAAAACAGTGCAGACGTAGCTCAGATTTTCCTCAACCCAAATAAGCGCAGCATATCTGTTTAATGACAAAGGCAAACAGTGCAGACCAGATGATGCCCCGTATTTTTACATTGGCAATGGGAAAGAACTGTGTCTATTATGCAACAAATCACGGTGCGGAAAAGCGGGCCGAGTGAAATCATTAAAAGCTGCAAATTTATGATTCGTAGACGTTAGACGGTGTAACGTCACTGTCTAGCACCGACAACGTTTCAAAAGGACATAAATGCATGTGTTACAGTCGATTTCTTTTAACAATGGTGAAAATGTTTGAGAATTTGAAGGAAACAACAACATTATCTAAGAGTTTCAGCGTGCTAGAATCGAAATAACTCAGCTCTAGCCAGTGATTTGTTGGGTAATAAATCACAGTTTGTCGGTCAGTTGTAAGTAGACAAATCACACGCGCTACGCGCTCATGATACGGACCTCCAAACTGTGATTTAGTACTCAACAAATCACAGCTAGAGCTTATCTATCACTAGTCGCTTATACAGCCAATGGTTAAATCCGGTGATATATTGCGTGATAAATCACTGGGCGAAAAAGCATGACGTGAAGAGCCGCCGTTTTATGAAGTTTTGCGACGTTATGGATCCTTTCCTTGACGTTAGACCGTGTAACGTCTTTTTCAGTACGTTAAACATGCGTTACAGTCAAATATGTCGGCGGGATTTCTTCAAACAGTGGCGGAATGTTGAGAGAATATGAAGGAAACAACAGCATTTTAGTAGACTTCAGTGTCTTATCAGCTCTATTGTTACGTGCTCGTGATGTGATCTACCATACAACGGACCTCCAAACAGTGATATATTACTCAACAAATCACCGCTAGAGCTGGTTTATTCAATCTTAAACCAAATTAGCAAATCACCTCTATTTAAGGCCAAATGGATAAAGCGCAGATCCTCGCAGACCCGGCTCAGATGTCGGTTACCCCATTTAACCCAACATCTAAAATAAAGGACACTAGGAAACATTGCAGACCAAGATCAGATGCCCATTAATTCATAATATGAACTTAGGCACAGCCTAGATACGGACATGAACATTACCGGTCAGTTAATGTTTAAAAGCAAAGATGATAGTGTTTTAACCTACCTGAACTTGAAGTCCGAGTGAATAATTGCAAGCCACTTTACCAATATGCTTTAACCCTTATCTTGCTGTTCACGACAACCCTATATTTTCAAACAGCATAGATCCAGATCAGGTGGCTTCTGAAGAAGCCACCTGATCAGGATCTACACTGTTTGGCATTCAGTTTATGAATTTGTAGCAATAAATTACATCAAGTAATTTGATTGGTTGATATCCAGAAATGGGTGTGGCTTAAATGAATATTCAGCAAGATAAGGGTTAACTTACGTCCCTTGTTGAAACAGACAACATTTTTGGTTCTGTACAGCTTTACTTGAGAGCATTCTTGTTGACTGCTGACTGTAAAGCCTTTGTGAGCATTCTTGCTGTCAGAATCATAATTGTTTACTGGTGACACGTCCATAGACAATCCTTCACCAGTGAACATGGTTTCCGAAGTCAAAGGTCTTGCGAAATGCAACTTGTTCAATTTTACCATGACATTGTGGGCAATCTGGATGGGGACATAAATCGTGGCCACAAACAGACAGACTTGATCATCAAAGACTTCGCCAAGGCCTTTGACAAAATTGAAGGTACCTAGCTCACAGAGGGCTATTAAATAAACTTGACTACTATGGGATAAGCAGATCCACACATAGGTGGATAAGCTCATGGCTCTCTGGGGGCTCACAAGTAGTTGTACTTGATGGCCAAGCAACTGATCAAGTCCCTGTTTTATCTGGACACCCCCCCCCCCCACCCCAAGGTTCAGTCCTTGGACCGGTCATCAGTCAGTTTGTTTGCTGATAATGTGTCCTGTATATATTCTCCGTCTGAATGTCTTATTTTACAAGATGACCTGGATCAACTTGCACAGTGGGAGGCCGATTAGCAGATGAAGTTCAATGTGGCGGGGGAATTTTTGGCCTCAGGGGCATAATTTGAACAATCCTGGTAGAGGTCCAATAGATGAAGCAAAACCCCAAATTTCAAAGACCTGGGCCTTGCGCTTTCAGAGGAGAAGATTTTCTTTTTTATATTTTTCGTATATAATTCAATGTAAAACCCAGGGGCCCCAGAGCTATAATTTGAACAATCTTGATAGTGGTCTACAAGAAGAAGCTTCATACCAAATATCAAACACCTGAGCCTTCTGGTTTCAGACAACAAGATTTTTAAAGCTTTTCCCTACGTAAGTCTATGTAAAACGAAAGGGCTCCGGGGCGGGGGCATTTTTGGTCCCAGGACTAGAATTTGAACAATCTTGGCAGAGGTCCACTAAATGAAGCTACGCACCAAATATTGAAGGCCTGGTTTCAGAGGTGAATATTTTTTAAGTTTCTATTTAAAAAAATCTGTTGTTGGCTCCCGAAAAAAAAATGGCCTGACCCCCTTATATGACAAATGGACTTGTCCAACGTATGGCAGTGGAAAAGTCTACTAGCATACAATGTGTTAATGTCCCCAACAACACTGTATTAAGCTTTCGTTTCTATGACTTATTATTGTATGTATATATGTATTACCTGTCATAGAAATTTTGATAAAATATTATATGTATATTAAATTTTTACCAAGTAAATACATGATTTTCTATGAAAAAGGAAAACGATTTTCCCACAGAGAAATAATTCCCACTGAGAATGTGAACAATCTTGGTGAAATCATCAAGACGAAGCTTCATGTCAATTATCAAAGACCTTGGCCTTCTCCTTTCAGACAAGAAGATTTCAAATGTTTTCATTGCCTTGACTTCTATTTCCTACGGCTATAATTTGAACACTTTTGATAGAGGTCCACTTGATTTTGACAGACCACCAAATATCAAAGACCTGGGCCTTGCGGTTTCAGATTGGAAGATTTTCTTAAAGTTCCCTATATATAAGTCAATGTAAAAACCGAAAGGCACGGGGCGGAGGCATTTTTGGCCCAAGGGCTATGATTTGAACAATCTCGGAAAAGGAGAAAAAGATTTTTAAACAATTTCCCTGTTATACAGGGAAAATTTCTATTCCCTGAAAAATTTTCCCTATAATGTTAATGAGAAGAAGATTTTTTAAAGATTTTCCCTATAGAAGTCTATGTAAAACCAAAGGGCCCGAGGGCGGGGGCATTTTTGGCCCTAGGGCTATAATTAGAACAATATTGGGAGGGGTTCAGAAGATGAAGCTTCATACCAAATATCAAAGACCCGGGCCTTATGGTTTCAGAGATGTAGATTTTTAAATATTTTCTCTATATATGCCTATAAAACCAAAGGCCCCCGGGGTGGGGGCATTTTTGGCCCTAGGGCTATAATTTGAATATTGTTGATAGAGGTTCACTAGCTGAAGCTTCACGCTAAATACCAAAGACCTGGGTCTTGCGGTTTCAGAGAAGAAATATTTTAAAGATTTTCCCTATATAAGCCTATACAAAACCAAAGGCCCCTGAGGCGGAGGCATTTTTGGTCCCAGGGGTATAATTTGAACAATCGTTGTAGCCCTCCATTAGATGAAGCTTCATACCAAATATCAAAGACCTGGGCCATGCGGTTTCAGAGAAGATTTTTAAAGATTTTCCCTATATAAGCCTTTGTAAAACCAAAGGCCCCCAGGGCAGGGGCATTTATCGCACTAGGCCTATAATTTGAAAAATCTTGATAGAGGTTCACTAAATGAACACCAAATATCAAAGAACTGGGCCTTGCGGTTTCAGAGAAGAAGATTTTTAATAATTTTCCTATAAATCTATGTAAAACCAAAGGGCTCTGGGGATATAATTTGAACAGTCTTGGTAGAGGTCCAGTAGATGAAGCTTCATACCAAATAGCAAAGACGGGGGCCTTGTGGTTTCAGAGAAGAAGATTTAATAAATATTTTCCCTATATAAGCGTATGAAAAAACCAAAGGGCCCCGGGGCGGGGGCATTTTTGGCCCTAGTGCTATAAATTGAACAATCTTGATAGAGGTCCACTAGTTGAAGCTTCACACCAAATATCTTGCATTTTCAGGGAAGAAGATATTTAAAGATTTTCCCAATATAAGCCTATGTAAAACCAAAGGCCCCTGGGGCGGAGGCTATAATTTGAACAATCTTGGTAGAGGTCAACTACATGAAGCTTCATACCAAATATCGAAGGCCTGGGCCTTGTGGTTTCAGAGGAGATTTTTCAAGTTTTCAGTGAAAAAAAAATCTATATTTGGCTGCTGTGACCTAGATGTGCAACGGAGCGAACCATTTGAACAACTTTGAAAGGGGTCAGATAAGAATCATTCCTGTAAAGTTTGGTCAAAGTCTGATCAGTGGTTTAGGAGATGTCGTTTGAAGAATTGTTTACGGACGCACACATGGACAACCGACGAAAAGTGATCACAAAAGCTCACCTTGTCACTATGTGACAGTAGAGCTAAAAAGGAAAGTTGTGGGTGCTTGTTGGAACAATCACAACATGGCATTTCACGGTTATCCATAAAATCTTTTTCAAATAGTCAAAAATATTGTCACCATTTTTCCATCTTTTCTCTTTATCTGAATCGCAAATACTTTTTTTTTCTTTCTTTTCTCCTATTTATACTGCTACTCGCTCACATCTGAGCATTACGAGCAGGATTTCCTGGGTGGTAACCAGTACTTATTTTTTATTTTTTTAAGCAATGTGGATGAAGTGCCTTGCTGAAGGGCACAACACTTTCGTCAGCGTAAGGCTTGAACCCGCAACCTCTCGATCACAAATCCGATGCGCTACCACTGCACCAAAGTGCTGCACTACTTTCTGTTATCATGAATATTCGAGTTCAGATCCCATGGACAGTAAATTTGTCTGTTAACCAAGTCATCTACATCTGCCAGTCATGTGCTGGGATCTGCAGGGTCGTACGAACATCCGTGACAATCTGGTTGTTCATGAACAGATCCAAATCAAATTAGCTGCCTTAAGGGTACACAAGAAGCATGTCAAAGAAACACTTGTTTAACTGACAATGTTTACAAATGACATGCGACTAGTGTTTTTCATGGATGTGTCCTGATCTATCGCCGTTGGTCCCAAGTCAGGCTCTAACTGCTCTCTTCTTCATCCAGATAATGAGACTGCTGTACGTAGGAACGTAAGAACATCGTGGTGTCCGAACTGCTACACTTTCTTTCTTTCTACTGATACTGTGATCGGTCACATTTCGCCATTACTCGCAGGTGTACATTACATACACTAAAGGTTTTGCAGGATGAAAGCCTACACAGTAACCATGTAATTACGGTAGGGTTCTTTAACCTGCACAGGGGATGGTTCTCCCTGCACAGGGGGCCTCCAGTTAAAGTCCCGATCAAAAGGATGTTGCACTTTGTGACATTCATCCCTGCAAATGATGCCAATTGAGCGTGTTCGGACACTGAAATTTGATCGCCGCTGCGGGGGATCGAACCCGGGACCTCTGGCATCAATTGCAGGGATGAATGCCACAAAGTGCACAGTCCTTCTGATCGGGACGTCAACTGGAGGCCCCTTGTGCAGGGAGAACCATCCCCTGCACAAATAAAAGATACCTTCCAATATTATCTATCTTGTTGTTGTTGTATATCTATAAGACATTTTATCGCTGCCTAGAATCTCCTGGTACTTAAGTAAGTCACTTGTGCATTTCCCTATGAGAAAAACACATGATGGTCCTATTACAATGCCCTTCAAAATCTTTTAGTGCTCCTTTTAATTATCTATCTCTGTTTACTGCCAACCCCTCCTTCGAGTGTAATGTACACCTGCACATAAGCCTCGTGTGAGGGAGTTGCAGTAAAAGAAGAAAAGGAATTCCAAGGCCCCATCAGGCATTAATTCATGCTTGATAGTATCCCACACTGCGAGTCGGAACTACCATGGAAATACTGGAAATTAACGAAAACTAACCTGTTTCTGTCAAATAACGCTGCCGGAAGGTAAACAGAAGATTGGTACTCGATGTTTTTATTTTGCACCAACTGTCAGACAGTTTGTCTATGAAAATGCAATAAGCGTCTCTGCAACATGGAACAATAATAGAGAAGCAGTCATCGTGACGTTTTTGAAGAATCCGAATTTACAGTTTTTATTATTTATTTATTTTTATTTGGTCGGATACGTCAAAAAGTAATACATATAGCGGATTGAAATACGAAAAGGAGAAAAAAGAATCGTAAAAGATGAATGTTGTACTAGACTGGGGACCGACTGTGTGAAAAGCAGACATTATATTAGATGGGAGAACGCGTGAACCATACACAGGAAGTTGTCTCGCATAGTCTCACCGAGAATTCACGTGATTTGACCATCAAAAAATATTTATCAGGGAAGCGAATTACGTTGTTATGACAACGCGTGCACCTCTTAGTCTATAGACGGACATGTTCATGTCCGTATCATACCAGGCTCTCTATGTATGGCCGCTACGAAAACAGTGCAGACCTAGATCAGACGCTCCTTAGCCAATGTTCGCCAAGGCCACAGGGAAAAGGTGCTATACCACAAAGGCTTCTAGGCGTATATGGGTTAAACCGATGCACAGTTTACGTATCTCCTATAACAGAGACAGACTTTCGGATGGGTCTTTAAACCGAGGTCTCGTCTCCGTATGACCTTAGTTGTTGGTGGGACGTAAAACTCAAACACTCACCTCACCTATAACAGAGACAGTAGTCGTATATCAGTATAGGAATATCTGATCGTGATGTGCACTAGCAAGCGTAGATTGCAGTGTGAGGTTACGAGACCTCCATCAAACGCGGGTCGTTTAGGGTAAGAAATCACGACTTTTGGATGCCAAGATGACAGTTGATAATTGTTTTTACTTTGAATTTCTTTTCCACTATTAAAGGTCAAGAATACGTAGATAAATGGCACAATTATTTAAGTGCGTTGCGAAAGACGTTACGTCTAACACTGCAGCGCCACTTTCAAGATGGCGGCGTCAATCGCCGTCCGTCAATATAAACTTAAATATAGGTATAACTTTGTTTGTTTGATTTGAGGTTTAACGTCCCCGTCAACACTGTATAGGTCACTTTGAAGACTTCGCTTCCAATTTTGTGGGACTTTTACCCGACATTGAGATAAAATGACATCTCAAGCCCTGTCGTTCAATGAAACCGACTCGCATCGCTTTGCCTGGGCAGGCTTAGAACCTCTAATCGGTTTACCAGTACTTGTGTAGGGCCTGTTTCAGCTCTGCGTGGAAACATCATGCAGCTCATCTATTTCCTGAAGCCCCGATGGGCAGGGCCCTGGTTTTGAGATATAATGGTGATGAGAGTAGGATATCTTTGCAGTCTTAAGTTAACAGAAACCCTAAAACCGGTAACCTGGCAAACAGTACAGGTCCAGATCAGAACGCGGCATCTGATCGGGGCCTACACTGTTTATAAAAAGCTCAGCCATCTTCCAAATAAATGTTGAAGAAAACACAACCTGTCACCCCTAAATTTGGAATGGACTCCTGCTATATATAAGGAGGAATATTCCATTTGTTACAAAAAGGTTTAAGGTTAAAGGAATACTGTGAGTACTGATATAGGCGAATCTGGTGATTACACGCAACATACCCTTTTAGACAAAATGAACTATTCTTTATATATGGACAACCTAACGGAAGCTAGAGGATTAATTCTCTAGGGTTTAAGAACGAGTTCGAATCTTCGAGACATTTCAGATTCACTGTATATAGCCTAAAATCAGCCTGTTGCCAAGGTTTCTTCACATATTGTTTGTACGAGCCACATATCTTTTACTGCGCTGTTATGTTCAATTCGTCTAAGGCCTTATACACTACGTATGAGTAAAACCAGGCGATTTTTCTGGTTTAAAGACCCATTGGTTTTCGAGCAGACCGTTAATTAAAGGTGGGCGACAACTGGAGTACCTGAAAAATAAATGACCTTTACTTTGCGTCACACATGCAAGGTGATTAAGAGTCAAAGCTTTTACCAACTAGACCATGAAGGCCCAAAAAGGCAGTATACACTGTTTTATTATTGACAAAACGCAATGAGAGTGCAGGATAACCAAATACCTGCTAGTAATTTTGTTCGTTCGTTTGTTTGTTTGTTTGATGTTTAACGTCCCCACCAACACTATATAGGTCATATTTGGGACGTTGCTACTTTTACCCGACATAGAGATATAATGTAATCTCAAGCCCTGCCGCCCAATGAGACCAATAGGGTTAATATGCACGGATGGTTTGACTCGCACCACTTGACATGTGCAAGCTCAGACCCTCTAAGCGGCTTACCAGTGGTTTCAGCCTTGCATGGAAACATCATGCAGCCAAATCTATTCTGCCAACCCTGATGGGCGGGTTCCGAGTTTTTGTTCGGCAGTTTGTGTGAAGTTTAACAGCCTTGTCAACACCATTGAGACAACGCCGAGCAGGCCATCTTACCTTGGGCAGACATGCACATCAGTGATTGACCAGTACAGTGCACATTCATTCGACAGAAACAGAGGGAAAGCCGCAGAAAAATCAAAGCAAAACAACACAAAACAAAAACCAAGAGGCCCATGAGGTCCTGCTCGCTCCCCTGAGCCCTGTGCAAATTTGGTAGTACTCAATCACCTGATGCTGTAAACCAAGTTTCAAGACAATCAGTCAAGTGATTCCGGAGATGAAGATTTTTTAAGGTTTTCACCATAACCGGGCATGGCGGACTGGTACCTTTTCAACCCTTTTCACGCACATCTTCTCTTTTTCATTCCTTTTCTTTGTAGAATCCTCCATGGTGCAGTGATTACGCTACTCGCCTTGTAAACCAGGGATCGCAGGATCGATCCCGGGCTTCTCCAGCCTTTCGGATGAGTCTTTAAACCGATGTCCCGTCGCAATATGACCTTAGCTGTTGGTGGGACGTAAAACTAAAACTCACTCACTCCTTTTCTTTGTATTTCTTTATGTCCACTTTTTTCACGGATGTCCACTTTTTGCACGGATTGTTGCCTTATCTATTTTTCTTTCAGACAGTGTACATTTTTCTTCGTGACTATCCTCATCACGCGCACCTTCTTCTTTCTCGGACTGGTACCTTTTCAACCATTATCACGCACATCTTCCTTTTTCATTCCTTTATTTTGCATTTCTTTATGTCCACTTTTTTCACGGATGTCCACTTTTTTCACGGATTGTTGCCTTATCTATTTTTCTTTCACGTCAGTGTACATTTTTCTTCTTGATTATCCTTATCACGCACATCTTCTTCTTTCGCGGACAGGTACCTTTTCAACCCTTTTCACGCACATCTTCTTTTTTCATTCCTTTTCTTTGTGTTTCTTTATGTCCACTTTTTTCACGGATGTCCACTTTTTCACGGATTGGTGCCTTATCTATTTTTCTTTCACGTCAGTGTACATTTTTCTTCTTGATTATCCTTATCACGCGCATCTTCTGCTTTCGCGGACTGGTACCTTTTTAACCCTTTTCACGCACATTCATCTTTTTTCATTCTTTTATTTTGCATTTCTTTATGTCCACTTTTTTCACGCATGTCCACTTTTTTTCACGGATTGTTGAATTGTCTGTTTTTCTTTCACGTCAGTGTACATTTTTCATCGTGATTATCCTTTTCACGCACATCTTCTGCTTTCAGGGACTGCTACCTTTTAAACTCTTTTCACGCACATCTTCCTTTTTTCATTCCTTTTCTTTGTAGAAGCCTCCATGGTGCAGTGGTTATGCTACTCGCCTTGTAAACCAGGGATCGCAGGATCGATCCCGGGCTTCTCCAGCCTTTCGGATGAGTCTTTAAACCGAGGTCCCGTCTCCGTATCACATTGGCTGCTGGTGGGACGTAAATCTAAAACTCACTCACTCACTCCTTTTCTTTGTATTTCTTTATGTCCACTTTTTCACGGGTGTCCACTGTTTTCACGGATTGTTGCCTTATTTATTTTTCTTTCACGTCAGTGTACATTTTTCCTCGTGATAATCCTTATCTCGCGCATCTTCTTCTTTCTCGGACTGGTACCTTTTCAACCCTTTTCACGCACATCTTTTTTTTTCATTCCTTTATTATGCATTTCTTTATGTCCACTTTTTTCACGGATGTCAACTTCTTTCGCGGATTTTTGCCTTATCTATTTTTCTTTCACGTCAGTGTACATTTTTCTTCTTGATTATCTTTATCACGCACATCTTCTTTCACGGACTGGTACCTTTTCAACCCTTTTCACGCACATCTTCTTTTTTCATTCCTTTTCTTTGTATTTCCTTATGTTCACTTGTTTCACGGATTTTTGCCTTATCTATTTTTCTTTCACAGCAGTGTACATTTTTCTTCTTGATTATCCTTATCACGCGCATCTTCTTCTTTCTCGGGTTGGTGCCTTTTCAACCCTTTTCACGCACATCTTTTTTCATTCCTTTATTTTGCATTTCTTTATGTCCACTTTTTTCACGGATGTCCACTTTTTTCACGGATTGTTGCCTTATCTATTTATCTTTCACGTCAGTGTAAATTTTTCTTCTTGATTATCCTTATCACGCACATTTTCTTCTTTCACGGAAAGGTACCTCTTCAGCCCTTTTCACGCACATCTTCTTGTTTCATTCCTTTTCTTTGTATTTCTTTATGTCCACTTTTTTCACGGATGTCCACTTTTTTCAAGGATGGGTGCCTTATCTATTTTTCTTGGACGTCAGTGTACATTTTTCTTTGGGATTATCCTTTTCACGCACATCTTCTGCTTTCACGGACTGGTACTTTTTCAACCCTTTTCACGCACATCCATCTTTTTTCATTCCTTCATTTTGCATTTCTTTATGTCCACTTTTTTCACGGATGTCCACTTTTTTCACGGATTGATGCATTTTTTTCGTGATTATCCTTTTCACGCACATCTTCTGCTTTCACGGACAGGTACCTTTTCAACCCTTCTCACGCACTTTTTCTTTATTCATTCCTTTCCTTTGTATTTCTTTATGTCCACTTTTTTCACTGATGTCCATTTTTTCACGGATTGTTACCTTATCTATTTTTCTTTCGCGTCGGTGTACAATTTTCTTCGTGATTAATAACTGATTATCCTTATCACGCACATCTTCTTCTTTCACGGACAGGTACCTTTTCAACCCTTTTCACGCACATCTTTTTTTTTTCATTCCTTTTCATTGTACTTCTTTATGTCCACTTTTTTCACGGATGTCCACTTCTTTCACGGAATCTTGCCTTATCTATTTTGCTTTCACGTCAGTGTACATTTATCCTCGTGATTATCCTTTTCACGCACATCTTCTTCTTTCGCGGACTGGTACCTTTTCAACCCTTTTCACGCACATCTTCTTTTTTCATCCCTTTTCTTTGTACTTCTTTATGTCCACATTTTTCACGCATGTCCACTTTTTTCACGGACTGTTGCCTTTTCTGCCTTTTTTTTCACGTCAGTGTACATTTTTCTTCGGGATTATCTTTTTCACGCGCCTCTCCTTCTTTCCCGGACTGGTACCCTTTCAACCCTTTTCACGCACATCTTCTTTTTTCATTCCTATATATTATGCATTTCTTTATGTCACAATTTTCGAGGTAACAAAATCATAATTCCTCTCCCAGATGGATTAGAGAAATACTCAGAGAAGTGTAATACTAAACTAAACAGAGGGAGAGGTAGAGGTTTAATAATAATAATAAAAAAAACAAGATGTGTTTGTGAAACACTGATGCCCCCGGACAGCGCATGTTAAATATTAAAGCAGTATCACTAAGCAATCAAAAGGTATGGCCAATGTTCAAGTCTTAAAAAAGTAGGTCAAGGTCACAAGGTAAAAAATTATGGGATCGTTGAAAAGGTCTTGTGACATAGTATGCACATGTGAAATATGAAAGCCCTATCACTTACCAATTGAAAGTTATGGCCAATGTTAAATTAAAAAAAAAAGGTCAAACATCAAGGTAACAAGGTAAAACTAGAGTGATGACAATGTTTCTTTAAAAATAGCCATAGTGACCTTGACCGCGAAAGTAGATCTTGCTCAAGATATTATCATAAGCATCTTTTGTGTGAAGTTATATTAAAATCTGTTAATAAATGTAAGCGGTAGAGCGATGACAAAGTTTTTCTAAAATAGCCACAGTGACCTTGACCTTGAGGTCATGACCTTGAAAGTCAAAGCAACTCGAGATGTCATCATAAGAAACATTTGTGTGAAGTTCTATTAAAATCCATCAATAAATGTAGGTGCTAGGGCGATGGCAAATTTAAAAAAGAAATAGCCACAGTGACCTTGACCTTGAAAGTCAAAATTGCTCGAGATATTGTCATAAGGAACATTTATGTGAAATTATATTGAAATTGGTGAAGAAATGTAAGCGCTAGAGCAATGACAAAGTTTTTTTCTAAAAATAGCCACAGTGACCGTGACCTTGAAAGTCGAACTCGCTCGAGGTATTGTCATAAGGAACATTTGTGTGAAGTTATATTGAAATCAGTGAAGAAATGTAGTCGCTAGAGCGATGACAAAGTTTTTTTTGAAAATATCCACAGTGACCTTGACCTTGAAAGTCGAACTCGCTAGAGATATTGTCATAAGGAACATTTGTGTGAAGTTCTATTGAAATAGGTGAAGAAATGTAGTCGCTAGAGAGAAGACAAAGTTTTTCTAAAAATAGCCACAGTGACCTTGACCTTGAAAGTCAAAATCGCTTGAGATATTGTCATAATGAACATTTGTGTGAAGTTATATTGAAATCGGTGAAGAAATGTAGGCGCTAGAGCGATGACAAAGTTTTTCTAAATATAGCCACAGTGACCTTGACCTTGAAAGTGGGACTCGCTAGAGATATTGTCATAAGGAACATTTGTGTGAAGTTATATTGAAATTGGTGAAAAAAATGTAATCGCTAGAGCAATGACAAAGTTTTTCTAAAAATAGCCACAGTGACCTTGACCTTGAAATTGGAACTCGTTCGAGGTATTGTCATAAGGAACATTTGTGTGAAGTTATATTGAAATCTGTGAAGAAATGTAGTCGCTAGAGCGATGACAAAGTTTTTCTAAAAATAGCCACAGTGACCTTGACCTTGAAAGTCCAAATCGGTCGAGATATTGTCATAAGGAACATTTGTGTGAAGTTATATTGAAATTGGTGAAGAAATGTAGGCGCTAGAGCGATGACAAAGTTTTTCTAAAAATAGCCAGAGTGACCTTGACCTTGAGGTCATGACCTTGAAAGTCGAACTCGCTCGAGATATTGTCATAAGGAACATTTTTGTGAAGTTATATTGAAATCAGTGGAGAAATGTTGGCGCTAGAGCGATGACAAAGTTTTTCTAAAAATAGCCACAGTGACCTTGACCTTGAAGTGGGTGTCTGGATGGACAAAAATTATGGTACTTATAGAAAGGTCTTGTGACAAGGAGTGCACGTGTGAAATATGAAAGCCCTACTACTTACCAATCGAAAGTTATGACCAATGTTAAAGTTTATAAAAGTAGGTCAAATGTCAAGGTCAAGGTCACGAGATCAAAAATTATGGTACCACTAGAAAGGTCTTGTGACAAGGAGTGCACATGTGAAATATGAAAGCCCTACCATTTACCAATCGAAAGTTATGGCCAATGTTAAAGTTTTTAAAAAGTAGGCCAAACATCACGGTCAAGGTCATAAGGTAAAAAATTATGGTACCACTAGAAAGGTCTTGTGACAAGGAATGCACATGTGAAATATGTAAGCCCTTTCACTTACCAATCGAAAGTTATGGCCAATGTTAAGGTTTTTAAAAATTTTGAAAAAAATAGGTCAAAGGTCAAGTTCAAGGTAACGAGATCAAAAATAATGGTACCACTGGAAAGTTCTTGTGATAAGGTATACACATGTGAAATATGAAAGCTCTATCTATTACCATTCAAAAGTTATGCCCAATGTTAAGGTTTTTGTAGACAGACAAACGGACAAATTTTAAAAAAAATAGGTCAAAGGTCAAGTTCAAGGTCACGAGATAAAAAATTATGGTACCACTGGAAAGGTCTTGTGATAAGGTATACACATGTGAAATATGAAAGCTCTATCTATTACCATTTAAAAGTTATGCCCAATGTTAAGGTTTTTGTAGACAGACAAATAGACAAACAGACAGACAGACCAAAAACTATATGCCCCCGAATCTCTTAGATT
This sequence comes from Lucinisca nassula, assembly GCA_963580285.1. Taxonomy (NCBI): domain Eukaryota; kingdom Metazoa; phylum Mollusca; class Bivalvia; order Lucinida; family Lucinidae; genus Lucinisca; species Lucinisca nassula. Next base: position 59,112,505 of record OY757022.1, read on the forward strand.
CCGGGGGCATAAAAAACATTTTTTCTTTGTTTGTAGTGGAGTTTAACGGCCCAGTCAACACCATTCAGGTCATTTTGAGCCGGTCAGTTTACCTATCCACACTTTTTCTTGACAGGCTTATACGTTAGCAGTTAACCAGCACACTGCACATTTTTACGCCAGAAATTGACAACTGCTGTTCAAGAGCTAAATGTCAGTAACAGTCACAGAGGTGAAACTTTCATTGGATGGTATATCGTATACTTCCCAGCTATTACGCAATAGCCGGCCAATATGGGGCTGAGAGCGAAACGACGTTGATACGTCGTATCGCTGTCGACCCGACGTTGGTCCGATGTTTTTGGCAGTTCATTCAAGGAGGATTGAAAATGTGACTATTTATTTGTTTATCGTTTTAGCCCCGCCTTAAACAATCGGCTAACGCCCACTTAGCAACGCGCATGCGCAGTGGCGGAAATGTCTCATTTTTTCACGGTCCACTTTTTTTACGTTACACCGCCATTATTAAACGGATTCTTTTTTTTTTTTTTTTTTTTTACATAGACGCGACGTCATACGATAAACCATGGTTCTCTACGTCTGACTGGTCGATGGCTGTTGTATTGTTTACAGAAAAAAACAGTGCCTATATGTTTTTATCAGTTTTAAAAGTTTCTTTTATAAGCTGCATTTTTTTCCTCGCCTAATGATGAGGAGAAAGTAACTATGAAAAAATAAACCTAACCATTCTGCTTTTCAAGGAGCTGTGAACGCCAGCGGATAGCTAGCAAAGTTTACATGAACCTCACTCGTGGTTCATTATCTTGGCAGGCAACCCGCTGCGTTTATACTTTCATGAACAGCAGATAAATGAAATTCATTTCTTAAAAGAATAGTGGTATAAATATTTCACTAATGATGCCAGGAGTATTTTCATTTATACAAATTCCAATATTGTTAGCATTATTTAGTTATGTACATAATAGTCAGTTACCATTAACTATGTTGTTTATCTAGTGGTTATTTATCTTATGTTTACCTATTTTCATACCACTGTCGGGAGTTCTGTTGGGCTGGAGAGTGTGCGGACGGTCATATTGAGGTTCTCTTTCGGACAATAACTTACTAGATCTATGGGTATTTCTGTAGATCAATGGAGAGTCTCCATAGGACTGTTTCACGCTTCCACCGCAGTCTGTGGCCATAATCTTATCTATTTTAGGTACAAGCAATTTTTCTTTCTTAATGTCATTCTTCTTTATATTAAATATTTTCTTAGGTCCGTTAATGCTTTCCTAATGGACAGCACTTGTAATATAAGTTTTCATTTCATAATGTTTTTGCTCTTGCTTCAGTCTTTCGATATAGAACCGAACCCTGGTCCAGCTAACACATCGACTGATCTCTCAATTTTACACCTGAATATACGGAGTATAAGAAACAAAATTGAATATGTTAAGGATTATTTCTCAGATTTTGACATACTTTGCTTTACTGAGACACATCTTGATCATAGCATCACGAATGATATGTTATTCCTATTAGACATTTTCGATGAACCTTACAGAAAAGATAGATCCAACCATGGTGGGGGTGTGATGGTTTATCTTAATTCAAATCTTATTCACTCAAGAAGAACTGATTTAGAAGTATTCTGTGATGAGTCAATCTGGGTGGAAGTCAAGATTAATCACGTAAATTATCTCATTGGTCTATTTTACAGTCCTCGAACAGCTGACATTGACTTTTTTCATAATTTGAACTTAAACATCGAGGAAGCACTTGATCTTTCCAATAATTTGATTATTCTTGGTGACCTCAATGAAGACCTTTCGAACTCTAATTTTCACAGTTTAAAAGATCTTATTACTATTAATTTACTGCAGAATATTATTCATGAAGGTACTCGTTTACAAGCTATATAAGATCCTATTCTAATACTTGACGATATGTTATACTCAGATTCTGGTGTTCTAGAAACTCCAACTGATATAAGTGATCACAGAGCGACCTTTATTAGAATCCCTTTCCATTACAGTTGTCAGGCAACTTTTAAGAGACTTGTATGGTTATACAGAAATGCTGATTTTCAACAACTCAAAACTTTAGTTTCAAACTATAATTGGAGCATCCTGTCTGAGGGTTCCGTAAATGAAGCTTGTATGAAGTTCACTGATAAATTTCTGGAATTCGTAAAATTATGTATACCTTCAAAAATTGTAACAGTTCGTCCAAATGATAAACCTTGGTTTGATGCAGAAATTCGCCATTTTATTCGTATAAGAGATAAACTCAGAAAGAAATCAAATAATTCTGGCAGTATCAATGATTGGAATAAATTTAAACAAGTGAGAAATAAAGTTAACAATCTGAAAAAGCACGCCAAAGAAAAGTTTTATAACAGTTTGGAAATTTCTTTGTCTGATTTTCAAAACAATGACAAGAAAAAAATTTTGGCAGGTCATCCGGCATTTTGTAAAAAATAACAGCAACTCTGGAAATATACCTCCATTGTTAAATTGGCTAACTATACTTTGCGGAACGGAACGGAACGGAACTGAACAACATCAGGGGCCTACAACGGGGTATAAATATAAAATTAATATATTTATTTTAGTTAATGTTTTTTGAGAAAATTTAGGCTTATTATGGAGTAGAAGTTTGTTCTCTTCAACATCTAGTTGTTTTTGAGTTGTTTTTATATAAGAATAGGTTGTGATTTTCCATTTCTGAACTTTGTTCCGTTCCGTTCCGCAAAGTATAGTTATCCACACTGATAACTATATTTAACGTAACGGAACGGAACGGAACGGAACAAGATTATCCAGAATCAAAGTACAGGCAATGTTCCGGAATCGATACACTTACCTCACACCTCCCATCAGTGACGCCAACGGGAAAGAAACACGAAGATGAAGTGACTATACCCTGATGAAAACATCCCTAGCGGATAGCCGAAATGGCAGTTACTTTCCCACAAAATGACCAAAGGGTTATCCAAACACAAATCACAACAACGACAGAACTTGAGAACCGCCCCGGAACGGTAAGCAAAAAGTACCTCAAAAGTATTTGACCTAGCTCCATGAAACTTCACACACTTATTCACCATCACAATGGCTACATTCTGACCAAGGGCAATAACCCGGTTGTCATTTGTGGCTGAATTATCTCCCCTTGAAATTTTGCCAAAACTCAGAAATTGGCTCCCACGGGGGCATTGGTCACCTATAGACAACACTCTACTGAACAGGTAAACAAAGCTGTTTCTCGTGAATAAGTACGTTGGGGTAAACTCCAGACTACTCCAGATAAAGAATTAGAGCAAAATTGCAGCAGCTCAGTGAGTTAAACAACAACGCATTACGAAAACACGCCTGTATACAAATACATTGTCAATTTTATCGCCGAAAATACGAACATTTTGAGATGAAAAATTGCGATATTTTTTCTTATTTCTGCTCAAAATATAGATTGTTGGTACCCGCTAGAACCGCCTCGATTCTAACGAGTACCTACAATCTATATTTTTGAGCAGAAATAAGAAAAATAAGGTATACGCCTGTAAACCCCAGTTTTATATATAAAAGTAGGGTTGGAGGGGGTCAAAATTATATAGGCGTGTTTTCGTGATGGGTGAGCCGCTATTGCATGGTAGGATACTCATAGCATCAAAACAAGAAAAGCATAGAATTTCAAAATATCCTAACAGATTAAAGATATTTAGAGCTTGCATGATTTCATATAAAAAAAAACATGTTCTTCCACATTAGGCTTACTGTCCAAATGGATTTGCTTACAAGTTTGTTCTCTTCAACATCTAGTTGTTTTTGAGTTGTTTTTATATAAGAATAGGTTGTGATTTTCCATTTCTGAACTTTGTTCCGTTCCGTTCCGCAAAGTATAGTTATCCACACTGATAACTATATTTAACGGAACGGAACGGAACGGAACAAGATTTTCCAGAATCAAAGTACAGGCAATGTTCCGGAATCGATACACTTACCTCACACCTCCCATCAGTGACGCCAACGGGAAAGAAACACGAAGATGAAGTGACTATACCCTGATGAAAACATCCCTAGCGGATAGCCGAAATGGCAGTTACTTTCCCACAAAATGACCAAAGGGTTATCCAAACACAAATCACAACAACGACAGAACTTGAGAACCGCCCCGGAACGGTAAGCAAAAAGTACTTCAAAAGTATTTGACCTAGCTCCATGAAACTTCACACACTTATTCACCATCACAAGGGCTACATTCTGACCAAGGGCAATAACCCGGTTGTCATTTGTGGCTGAATTATCTCCCCTTGAAATTTTGCTAAAAAACCCAGAAATTGGCTCCCACGGGGGCATTGGTCACCTATAGACAACGTTCTACTGAACAGGTAAACAAAGATGTTTCTCGTGAATAATAACGTGGGGGTAAACTCCAGACTACTCCAGATAAAGAATTAGAGCAAAATTGCAGCAGCTCAGTGGGTTAAACAACAACGCATTACGAAAACACGCCTGTATACAAATACATTGTCAATTTTATCGCCGAAAATACGAACATTTTGAGATGAAAAATTGCGATATTTTTCTTATTTCTGCTCAAAATATAGATTGTTGGTACCCGCTAGAACCGCCTCGATGAGGCGGTTCTAACGAGTACCTACAATCTATATTTTTGAGCAGAAATAAGAAAAATAAGGTATACGCCTGTAAACCCCAGTTTTACATATAAAAGTAGGGTTGGAGGGGGTCAAAATTATATAGGCGTGTTTTCGTGATGGGTGAGCCGCTATTGCATGGTAGGATACTCATAGCATCAAATCAAGAAAAGCATAGAATTTCAAAATATCCTAACAGATTAAAGATATTTAGAGCTTGCATGATTTCATATAAAAAAACATGTTCTTCCACATTAGGCTTACTGTCCAAATGGATTTGCTTACAAGTTTGTTCTCTTCAACATCTAGTTGTTTTTGAGTTGTTTTTATATAAGAATAGGTTGTGATTTTCCATTTCTGAACTTTGTTCCGTTCCGTTCCGCAAAGTATAGTTATCCACACTGATAACTATATTTAACGGAACGGAACGGAACGGAACAAGATTATCCAGAATCAAAGTACAGGCAATGTTCCGGAATCGATACACTTACCTCACACCTCCCATCAGTGACGCCAACGGGAAAGAAACACGAAGATGAAGTGACTATACCCTGATGAAAACATCCCTAGCGGATAGCCGAAATGGCAGTTACTTTTCCACAAAATGACCAAAGGGTTATCCAAACACAAATCACAACAGCGACAGAACTTGAGAACCGCCCCGGAACGGTAAGCAAAAAGTACTTCAAAAGTATTTGACCTAGCTCCATGAAACTTCACACACTTATTCACCATCACAAGGGCTACATTCTGACCAAGGGCAAGAACCCGGTTGTCATTTGTGGCTGAATTATCTCCCCCTTGAAATTTTGCCAAAACTCAGAAATTGGCTCCCACGGGGGCATTGGTCACCTATAGACAACATTCTACTGAACAGGTAAACAAAGCTGTTTCTCGTGAATAATTACGTGGGGGTAAACTCCAGACTACTCCAGATAAAGAATTAGAGCAAAATTGCAGCAGCTCAGTGAGTTAAACAACAACGCATTACGAAAACACGCCTGTATACAAATACATTGTCAATTTTATCGCCGAAAATACGAACATTTTGAGATGAAAAATTGCGATATTTTTTCTTATTTCTGCTCAAAATATAGATTGTTGGTACCCGCTAGAACCGCCTCGATGAGGCGGTTCTAACGAGTACCTACAATCTATATTTTTGAGCAGAAATAAGAAAAATAAGGTATACGCCTGTAAATAAAAATCAAAAATGAGTTCCTTTAAGAGCAATGAAAACATTCATAAGAAAGAAGATGGGCCACACCACGCAGTTTCGGCTAATAAAGCCTCATCAGTGACCCTGCAACGATCCGGCAAAGAAAGCCAGAGGAAACACACCGCAACCCCGCGAACCCCGAACAGGCAGCCGACACAAAGACTGATATAAATCAAAATGGGGTCCAAACAATTAAAAACCTGTCTAGAATATGAGTCTAAACCAATAATTTATTTCTGATTTCTCAGAACATTCACGCTGATCTTAAAGGACCAAAAGTAAAATATAAACTGCACTATGGTTGATGTACGGGGAGACGTTTTACCGCCACCACACGGCACAACACCAGCTGCAGTGAAGGCAAATAAAAATCAAAAATGAAACCCCAGTTTTACATATAAAAGTAGGGTTGGAGGGGGTCAAAATTATATAGGCGTGTTTTCGTGATGGGTGAGCCGCTATTGCATGGTAGGATACTCATAGCATCAAAACAAGAAAAGCATAGAATTTCAAAATATCCTAACAGATTAAAGATATTTAGAGCTTGCATGATTTCATATAAAAAACATGTTCTTCCAAATTAGGCTTACTGTCCAAATGGATTTGCTTACAAGTTTGTTCTCTTCAACATCTAGTTGTTTTTGAGTTGTTTTTATATAAGAATAGGTTGTGATTTTCCATTTCTGAACTTTGTTCCGTTCCGTTCCGCAAAGTATAGTTATCCACACTGATAACTATATTTAACGTAACGGAACGGAACGGAACAAGATTATCCAGAATCAAAGTACAGGCAATTTTCCGGAATCGATACACTTACCTCACACCTCCCATCAGTGACGCCAACGGGAAAGAAACACGAAGATGAAGTGACTATACCCTGATGAAAACACCCCTAGCGGATAGCCGAAATGGCAGTTACTTTCCCACAAAATGACCAAAGGGTTATCCAAACACAAATCACAACAACGACAGAACTTGAGAACCGCCCCGGAACGGTAAGCAAAAAGTACTTCAAAAGTATTTGACCTAGCTCCATGAAACTTCACACACTTATTCACCATCACAAGGGCTACATTCTGACCAAGGGCAATAACCCGGTTGTCATTTGTGGCTGAATTATCTCCCCTTGAAATTTTGCCAAAACTCAGAAATTGGCTCCCACGGGGGCATTGGTCACCTATAGACAACATTCTACTCAACAGGTAAACAAAGCTGTTTCTCGTGAATAATTACGTGGGGGTAAACTCCAGACTACTCCAGATAAAGAATTAGAGCAAAATTGCAGCAGCTCAGTGAGTTAAACAACAACGCATTACGAAAACACGCCTGTATACAAATACATTGTCAATTTTATCGCCGAAAATACGAACATTTTGAGATGAAAAATTGCGATATTTTTTCTTATTTCTCCTCAAAATATAGATTGTTGGTACCCGCTAGAACCGCCTCGATGAGGCGGTTCTAACGAGTACCTACAATCTATATTTTTGAGCAGAAATAAGAAAAATAAGGTATACGCCTGTAAACCCCAGTTTTACATATAAAAGTAGGGTTGGAGGGGGTCAAAATTATATAGGCGTGTTGTCGTGATGGGTGAGCCGCTATTGCATGGTAGGATACTCATAGCATCAAAACAAGAAAAGCATAGAATTTCAAAATATCCTAACAGATTAAAGATATTTAGAGCTTGCATGATTTCATATAAAAAACATGTTCTTCCACATTAGGCTTACTGTCCAAATGGATTTTGGTTACAAGTTTGTTCTCTTCAACATCTAGTTGTTTTTGAGTTGTTTTTATATAAGAATAGGTTGTGATTTTCCATTTCTGAACTTTGTTCCGTTCCGTTCCGTTCCGCAAAGTATAGTTATCCACACTGATAACTATATTTAACGGAACGGAACGGAACGGAACAAGATTATCCAGAATCAAAGTACAGGCAATGTTCCGGAATCGATACACTTACCTCACACCTCCCATCAGTGACGCCAACGGGAAAGAAACACGAAGATGAAGTGACTATACCCTGATGAAAACATCCCTAGCGGATAGCCGAAATGGCAGTTACTTTCCCACAAAATGAACAAAGGGTTATCCAAACACAAATCACAACAACGACAGAACTTGAGAACCGCCCCGGAACGGTAAGCAAAAAGTGCTTCAAAAGTATTTGACCTAGCTCCATGAAACTTCACACACTTATTCACCATCACAAGGGCTACATTCTGACCAAGGGCAATAACCCGGTTGTCATTTGTGGCTGAATTATCTCCCCTTGAAATTTTGCCAAAACTCAGAAATATGCTCCCACGGGGGCATTGGTCACCTATAGACAACATTCTACTCAACAGGTAAACAAAGCTGTTTCTCGTGAATAATTACGTGGGGGTAAACTCCAGACTACTCCAGATAAAGAATTAGAGCAAAATTGCAGCAGCTCAGTGAGTTAAACAACAACGCATTACGAAAACACGCCTGTATACAAATACATTGTCAATTTTATCGCCGAAAATACGAACATTTTGAGATGAAAAATTGCGATATTTGTTCTTATTTCTCCTCAAAATATAGATTGTTGGTACCCGCTAGAACCGCCTCGATGAGGCGGTTCTAACGAGTACCTACAATCTATATTTTTGAGCAGAAATAAGAAAAATAAGGTATACGCCTGTAAACCCCAGTTTTACATATAAAAGTAGGGTTGGAGGGGGTCAAAATTATATAGGCGTGTTGTCGTGATGGGTGAGCCGCTATTGCATGGTAGGATACTCATAGCATCAAAACAAGAAAAGCATAGAATTTCAAAATATCCTAACAGATTAAAGATATTTAGAGCTTGCATGATTTCATATAAAAAACATGTTCTTCCACATTAGGCTTACTGTCCAAATGGATTTTGGTTACAAGTTTGTTCTCTTCAACATCTAGTTGTTTTTGAGTTGTTTTTATATAAGAATAGGTTGTGATTTTCCATTTCTGAACTTTGTTCCGTTCCGTTCCGTTCCGCAAAGTATAGTTATCCACACTGATAACTATATTTAACGGAACGGAACGGAACGGAACAAGATTATCCAGAATCAAAGTACAGGCAATTTTCCGGAATCGATACACTTACCTCACACCTCCCATCAGTGACGCCAACGGGAAAGAAACACGAAGATGAAGTGACTATACCCTGATGAAAACATCCCTAGCGGATAGCCGAAATGGCAGTTACTTTCCCACAAAATGACCAAAGGGTTATCCAAACACAAATCACAACAACGACAGAACTTGAGAACCGCCCCGGAACGGTAAGCAAAAAGTACTTCAAAAGTATTTGAACTAGCTCCATGAAACTTCACACACTTATTCACCATCACAAGGGCTACATTCTGACCAAGGGCAATAACCCGGTTGTCATTTGTGGCTGAATTATCTCCCCTTGAAATTTTGCCAAAACTCAGAAATTGGCTCCCATGGGGGCATTGGTCACCTATAGACAACATTCTACTCAACAGGTAAACAAAGCTGTTTCTCGTGAATAATTACGTGGGGGTAAACTCCAGACTACTCCAGATAAAGAATTAGAGCAAAATTGCAGCAGCTCAGTGAGTTAAACAACAACGCATTACGAAAACACGCCTGTATACAAATACATTGTCAATTTTATCGCCGAAAATACGAACATTTTGAGATGAAAAATTGCGATATTTTTTCTTATTTCTCCTCAAAATATAGATTGTTGGTACCCGCTAGAACCGCCTCGATGAGGCGGTTCTAACGAGTACCTACAATCTATATTTTTGAGCAGAAATAAGAAAAATAAGGTATACGCCTGTAAACCCCAGTTTTACAAATAAAAGTAGGGTTGGAGGGGGTCAAAATTATATAGGCGTGTTGTCGTGATGGGTGAGCCGCTATTGCATGGTAGGATACTCATAGCATCAAAACAAGAAAAGCATAGAATTTCAAAATATCCTAACAGATTAAAGATATTTAGAGCTTGCATGATTTCATATAAAAAACATGTTCTTCCACATTAGGCTTACTGTCCAAATGGATTTTGGTTACAAGTTTGTTCTCTTCAACATCTAGTTGTTTTTGAGTTGTTTTTATATAAGAATAGGTTGTGATTTTCCATTTCTGAACTTTGTTCCGTTCCGTTCCGTTCCGCAAAGTATAGTTATCCACACTGATAACTATATTTAACGGAACGGAACGGAACGGAACAAGATTATCCAGAATCAAAGTACAGGCAATGTTCCGGAATCGATACACTTACCTCACACCTCCCATCAGTGACGCCAACGGGAAAGAAACACGAAGATGAAGTGACTATACCCTGATGAAAACATCCCTAGCGGATAGCCGAAATGGCAGTTACTTTCCCACAAAATGAACAAAGGGTTATCCAAACACAAATCACAACAACGACAGAACTTGAGAACCGCCCCGGAACGGTAAGCAAAAAGTGCTTCAAAAGTATTTGACCTAGCTCCATGAAACTTCACACACTTATTCACCATCACAAGGGCTACATTCTGACCAAGGGCAATAACCCGGTTGTCATTTGTGGCTGAATTATCTCCCCTTGAAATTTTGCCAAAACTCAGAAATATGCTCCCACGGGGGCATTGGTCACCTATAGACAACATTCTACTGAACAGGTAAACAAAGCTGTTTCTCGTGAATAATTACGTGGGGGTAAACTCCAGACTACTCCAGATAAAGAATTAGAGCAAAATTGCAGCAGCTCAGTGAGTTAAACAACAACGCATTACGAAAACACGCCTGTATACAAATACATTGTCAATTTTATCGCCGAAAATACGAACATTTTGAGATGAAAAATTGCGATATTTTTTCTTATTTCTGCTCAAAATATAGATTGTTGGTACCCGCTAGAACCGCCTCGATGAGGCGGTTCTAACGAGTACCTACAATCTATATTTTTGAGCAGAAATAAGAAAAATAAGGTATACGCCTGTAAACCCCAGTTTTACATATAAAAGTAGGGTTGGAGGGGTTCAAAATTATATAGGCGTGTTTTCGTGATGGGTGAGCCGCTATTGCATGGTAGGATACTCATAGCATCAAAAGAAGAAAAGCATAGAATTTCAAAATATCCTAACAGATAAAAGATATTTAGAGCTTGCATGATTTCATATAAAAAACATGTTCTTCCACATTAGGCTTACTGTCCAAATGGATTTTGGTTACAAGTTTGTTCTCTTCAACATCTAGTTGTTTTTGAGTTGTTCTTATATAAGAATAGATTGTGATTTGCCATTTCTGAACATTTGTTCCGTTCCGTTCCGCAAAGTGTAGTTATCCACACTGATAACTATATTTAACGGAACGGAACGGAACAAGATTATACAGAATCAAAGTACAGGCAATTTTCCGGAATCGATACACTTACCTCACACCTCCCATCAGTGACGCCAACGGGAAAGAAACACGAAGATGAAGTGACTATACCCTGATGAAAACATCCCTAGCGGATAGCCGAAATGGCAGTTACTTTCCCACAAAATGACCAAAGGGTTATCCAAACACAAATCACAACAACGACAGAACTTGAGAACCGCCCCGGAACGGTAAGCAAAAAGTACTTCAAAAGTATTTGACCTAGCCCCATGAAACTTCACACACTTATTCATCATCACAAGGGCTACATTCTGACCAAGGGCAATAACCCGGTTGTCATAGGTGGCTGAATTATTTCCCCTTGAAATTTTGCAAAAACTCAGAAATTGGCTCCCACGGGGGCATTGGTCACCTATAGACAACATTCTACTGAACAGGTAAACAAAGCTGTTTCTCATGAATAATTACGTGGGGGTAAACTCCAGACTACTCCAGATAAAGAATTAGAGCAAAATTGCAGCAGCTCAGTGAGTTAAACAACAACGCATTACGAAAACACGCCTGTATACAAATACATTGTCAATTTTACCGCCGAAAATACGAACATTTTGAGATGAAAAATTGAGATATTTTTCTTATTTCTGCTCAAAATATAGATTGTTGGTACCCGCTAGAACCGCCTCGATGAGGCGGTTCTAACGAGTACCTACAATCTATATTTTTGAGCAGAAATAAGAAAAATAAGGTATACGCCTGTAAACCCCAGTTTTACATATAAAAGTAGGGTTGGAGGGGGTCAAAATTATATAGGCGTGTTTTCGTGATGGGTGAGCCGCTATTGCATGGTAGGATACTCATAGCATCAAAACAAGAAAAGCATAGAATTTCAAAATATCCTAACAGATTAAAGATATTTAGAGCTTGCATGATTTCATATAAAAAACATGTTCTTCCACATTAGGCTTACTGTCCAAATGGATTTGCTTACAAGTTTGTTCTCTTCAACATCTAGTTGTTTTTGGGTTGTTTTTATATAAGAATAGGTTGTGATTTGCCATTTCTGAACTTTGTTCCGTTCCATTCCGCAAAGTATAGTTATCCACACTGATAACTATATTGGTTGCGGGTACTCGGTGGAGCCGCCCCATTGAGGATGTTCTAACGAGCACCCATAACCTATGTTTTGTTTGTGTGAGGTTTAACATCCCGGTCAACACTGTGAAGGTAATTTTGGAGGCGTTGCTTACAATTTGTTGGGACCTTTACTCGACACTGAGATGTACTGACATCTCAAGCCCTGTCGCCAAATGAAACCAATAGGGTTTATCAGCACGGACGGTCCGTCTCGCACCAATTTGCCTGTGCAGGCTTAGACCCTAAGCGGTTAACCAGTTTTCTCATGTGCGGTCGGTTTCAGCTCTGCGTAGAAGCATCATGCAACCCAGTCTATTTCTTCAAGCCCCGATGCGGGGGGGGGGGGGGGGGGGGGGCGATAACCTTCGTTGTTAGTATAAATAAGAAAAATATTAAAAATGCTAAAAACCAGGAAAGTAACCATTTTGGAGATATGAAACAAATGTATAATGTACAAGAGTATGTAATCGTAATGTACAAGTGTGACTCATGTAGGGTATGTCAGATGGATCGGGGCACAATGCGCGAAACTGCTCTGAGCTCGCATTTATCATTTATGCAATCACACTTTAAACGTGTGGATAAGAGCACTGACTCTTACCCATTAGGTCTCTCATCACTATGATCCGATTCTTGCTCATACAATGCATTTTTTGTCCAGACATGTATGTCAAAAAGTATTTATTCGTTTTGTTGGGAGCAGGCTCTTTCGATTTCAACACAAATTATCTTGTACATGTCACTGGCATCAGTTACAACTACCTGTATGGGGCGCCGTTTTACTATTTAATCCGTATTTATAGATATCCATAATTATTTATGGATATCCATAATTCGAATTATGGATATCCATAATTCAAATTATGGATATCCATTATTATTTATGGATATCCATAATTATTATTCGAATTATGGATATCCATAATTCGAATTATGGATATCCATAATTCGAATTATGGATATCCATTATTATTTATGGATATCCATAATTATTTATGGATATCCATAATTGAATTATGGATATCCATAAAATCGAATTATGGATATCCTTAAATCGAGCTGAATTAATGATATCCATAAATCGAATAATGGATATCCATTATTCGATTTATTGATATCCATAAATTGAATTATGGATATCCATTATTCGGCTGATTTATGGATATCAATAAATCAAATTATGGATATCATTAATCTAGATCGAAATAAGGATATCCATAAATCAAATTATGGATATCCTTAATTCGAATTATGGATATCCATTATTCGGCTGATTTATGGATATCCATAAATCGAATTATGGATATCCATATTTCAACTCTGCAAATAAACCTAATGAATAATGACTGCACCCTTTGCATAACAAAACACACAAAAAAACTCGACTGTTCGCGTCAGGTTTCTGATTTAGGTGTGTAATAAAAGCCGGTAATGTAGGGTAGGCTTAGTGGTGGCCTATGGTGTAGGAGAGAGATGTTTTGTTTGATTTGAGAATTAACGTCCCCTTCAATTCTTTTTAGGTCATTTTGGAAACGTTGCTTCCAATTATGTTGGGCATTAAGCCTCGTTGAGATTAAATGACATCTAAATCCCGCTGGCCTCGGTAGCTCAGTCGGATGCGCGTCTGACTGGTAATCAGGAGGACGCGGGTTCAATACCTGCCAGGGTCGGCAACATTCTTTCGTGGAGATTGGTCATGAAATATTTTCTACTGTCACTCCCTCCCTTTCGCTGATTTAAGACGGGCAGTGTCTGGGGGAAAGTATGTGCACTGTACTGGTTAACTGCTTACGTATAAACCTCCCCAGTGTGGATAGATGAACTGACCGGCCCAAAATGACCTTAATTAGTGTTGACTGGGCCCGTTAAACTAAAATCCAAACAAACAAACAAACATCTCAATCCCTGTCACCCATTGACTCACACGACTTTGTTTGGACAGACTTAGACATTCTAAGCGGTTTACAAGTACTCTCAGATAATGCAGCCAAATCTATTTCTCCAAGCCCCAATGGGCGGGGGGCAGGAGGTATATCTGAATTTGCCTGGTACTCCATACATCTCAAGTAGAGTATTAAATGGTTATATGTTAATGCTATATACAGCGAATTTCTGCTATTAAGACCACCTAAAATTAAGACTAATTCTGTTTTAAAAAGCTTATTTAGAAGGGTACAGTTATTCTTTCTTCGTGAATTCTGCACACAATGTCTTCTGGTCAGGGACCACCTTTGGAACTGTTCAAAGGTGGTCTTAATATAGAAATTTTTACTGTATAACGACCATGTGCATTTTTCTCCACAAAGCATGCACGGATTGCCTGTTTGGATCATTATAAGCTAACGTCCAACTTTCAGTGTCCTTAGGTGCGCAGTCCTCACAGAGGCGATTCCAGAGGGACAGGATGCGCTGGCCGGAATTTCCAGATCTTACGGCTGGTTCCGATATTTAACTGCACACGTGGCGGGGGTTCAACCTATGGCGTCCAATGCTTTGAAAGCCTTAAGGGCTGAACAGGTTGCACGGCAGAGAGGTCCCTTTGACTGGCCATCATGAAGACCTTGAAGATTTTTACATTAAACAATCACGTGTCTTTGGGAGAAATCATTAATCCAAAAGCTTTGACGGTGATTTATGGATATCCATAAATCGAATTATGGATATCCATAAATCGATTTGAATTATGGATATCCAAAAATCGAATTATGGATATCCATAATTCGATTTATAGATATCCATATATCGGAAGAATAATGGATATCCATAAATCGAATTATGGATATCCATAATTCGAATTATGGATATCAATAAATCGAATTATGGATATCCATAAATCGATCTTAATTATGGATATCCATAAATCGATCTTAATTATGGATATCCATAAATCGAATTATGGATATCCATAATTCGATTTATGGATATCCATAATTCGATTTATGGATATCCATTATTCGGCTGATTTCTGGATATCCATAAATCGAATTATGGATATCCATAATTCGATTAATGGATATCTAAAAATACGGATTAAATAGTAAAACGGCATCCCATACTACCTGTACATACTGCAGGCCCATAGTGCAACCGGGACTGCAATAATGTGTAAGAAACCCCTCACAGCTGACCAGTATAACAACATAAAATTCGTCAACAGGCAATTCAAGTCAGATTAATGCATATTTCTCTGGAATAATTGATTAAGCATTTAGATAGCTATACTATTATAATAAATAAATAAATAAATAAATAAATAAATAAATAAATAGAAAATTGAGATGGCTAAGCAACGTTTTCAAGATAAGTATTTAGGCCAGTATTTATTGGACTCTATGTAACCATGTAAGCTGCAGCAAAGTGTAGACCCAGATCAGACTGCACTTGTGTTTGATACAATAGGTTTTCAAATTTAAGCGCAAATATAGTAGACTTATAGTCTAGTTATTACTATAAAGTAAGTCCTGTTGTTTACCTTGGTGGTTTTCTTCTATAACGAAAGCACTGGCTGACTGTTCAAACTGCACTGTCATTCATAATATATGCCATCAAGTTTATTTATTCCATCTTTCGGCTCACTCGACATTTTAATAATGAGTACATGAACATCATTGTTTGATCCATAGATCAGTTTTTGTCTTTCAAAAAAGACACATCAGTTAATAACTTTTTATTGTAATAGAGATTTTACTAAACATTTTGTCCTGATATTCCTATGCACTAGAACTTGAAATCTTAGTTATCCATGAAAACAGAACAGTGTTACTGGCATGCTACATGGAGATTTAATTGTTGTTAAATAAACAAATCACACCAGTCCGGCTCATAAGGTTCTGAGAATGTGTAAAACTTTCCCAGTGATCTTTCCAGGGCTCTCTTAGTATCAATCATTACAATCAGATCACAATACTCCATCTTGCAGTAAAATAAACAATCTTTCATTCAGACTGAAAAGAGCTGTTAACAGGTGCTTTGTCCTGAATTTACAGAGTACATTATTCATTTCATTTTCAACTCTTATACATGTAGTAGTTCAAACTTGCTTGTTGGTGCTTTTAAGTTGTTGATTTCCTTTTATTTTATTATTATTATTATTATTATTATTATTATTATTTATTTTATTTTTATTTTTTTTATTTTTTTTTTTGTGAGGGGGTGGGGTGGGGAGTAGGTGTTATAGGTAGGAGTTGATTTTGGAAATGACCTAAAAATGCACCAAATAAAAGACTGTGCAAAGGCTTGTAAGCATCAGCAGCCAAGGACCCTTTTGCATGGCACCTCTCAAAAAGCCTACTTTATAATGCAAGGTATCAACATTAATTAATGAGTGTTTAATACAATATTTTATTTATTGAATTTATTTGTTCCAGCCCTGAAAATGACTGGGCAAGTGTTTTTTGCGGGCTTTGCAAGATTACATGCAATTGACTATTACAAATTTTATTGTGCTCAGCCTCAAACTTTTTAAAAAAGACTTCCCAGATATATGAATTTTATCAAATAAATTTCAGTAATCTATAGTTGCATTTAACACTAACCCACAAAACTGAACCTTTAAAGAGTAACAAGGTGAATTAACCTGTTTATGCCTAGCGTTCCAAACGGGACATTGGTAAATAATGCAGGACAAGACTATATGCAGCAGAATTAGCAGATTTTGTTTCAAGCAAACAGTGACTACAAGTAGCATTCTGCTGCAAATAATTTGTTCATAGTACGAGGAAGAAGCTTCCATTAGGCAATAATGGATCAAATGTTTCTTATTTCTTGTTAGGCATATGTGTTGCGGGTGTTGTTTTTGTTTGTTTGATTCGAGGTTATACGTTCCCGTCAACATTGTATAGGTCATTTTGGAGACATTGCTTCCAATTTTGTGGGAGTTTTAACCGACATTGAGATGAAATGACATCTCAAGTCCTGTTCTCGAATGAAACCAATAGGGTTTATGAGCATGGGCGTTCCGACTTGCAACGATTTGCCTGGGCTTATATCCTCTAAGCGGTTTACCAGTACTTGTGTGTGTCAATCCCCCTGGAAGCATCATGCAGCCTATATATTTCTTCAAGCCTGATAGGCGGGGCCGCTTTGCGGGTGTTGTTAAAATAATACCTCCAAAAGGTAATTCTAAAAAGCACCAGCAGAAATAAGACAAACAAAAAAAAAACTTATTTTGTTCAATAACTTAACAAGTTTGGGAATGTAAAAGGTGACCGTGTGGCTCGGTAGTTCAGTCGGTAGAATGATCGCACAGTATGTGAGAGGCCATCCATGGGTTCGAGACTATTGGTAGCCAGTGCGTCCAGCGACGTGTCTGAGAGCATGAAAGAGTATGTAAAATAAGTCTCGTAGCCAGCTGGATAGGACTGAGAAATTCGTGACGAATCTTGTTAGGCAGGGGGGGGGGGGGGGATGTAACAGGTGAAACGTGTGGTTCGATAGCTCAATCGGTAGAGTATTCGCACCGTATCCGAGAGGTCCTGGCTTCAAGTACCAGTCAAGCAAGTCTTTTTACCATGCACGCTGTGAGATTTGGTGGCCTGAGTGAGGGGCTGGCACCGCGTCAGTATGAAAAATAATAAGTCTCACAGCCGGACTGGATAGGACTTAGAGATTAGGCAGGGGGAAAATGTAACAGGTGGAGATGAATCTCATTAGGCAGGGGGAAAATGTAACAGGTGGACCGTGTGGCTCGGTAGCTCAGTCGGTAGAGTGTTTATAAGGTATGCGAAAGGCCCTAGGTTCGAGTCCCGATCCAGAATTGGCCTTTTTCCATCCCTAGAACACAATATAGGAAACAGCAAAAAGTGGGCACAAAGTGACTAAAGTGCGGGCTGCGGGCCGCGGTGAAGAAATTAAAATAATAAAAAAAAAGAAATACAGGTTGCAAAGCGCATAACATGCACTAGGAATAAGAGCTGTTCCATTCAATAAGTTTTGGACAACTTGAAGCCAAAGCTTATAATACAAGATTTATGCAGTGATTGTTTCGCTAAATTGTAAATTTAGCTGCTCACCTGAGATCGTCAACCAGACATTTAACATGTAATACATCGATATGCAGGTAAGCACAGGCACACACATCAGATCTGCAAGAAGTGCTCTGCCTCAGGGGTTACTTTCCAGATAAGGTAACAAACCTTACATCCTATAATTTGAAACAAACCCGTTTCAAGCTTTCTGGTGTGTCTGATTGGGATTGACACTGTTTGCCAATGTTTCAGCACATGAGCCGTGTCCACGTTTTGGAGGCAACCTTAAAGTGTGTTTTACAAGGGCATAAGTAAAATTTATCACTTATGGTTCATGCTAGATTTTATGAATCATTTGAACCGCCTCAATGCGGCCGTTCTAACGAGTCAAACTCAATGTTTGGAGCATGAGAAAATTCACTAATTTTTAATTGAAAAATGCCATAAATAAGGCTATGGAAAAAGGCCATACTTAGCATGGGGTCTTTACGTCATTTTCAGATAATGAAAGATATATTTAACCATTGTCCTGCTGAACATTTTAATCTGCCACACCCACTGCCAATTATCAACCAATCAGATTACTTGATGCAAATTATTGCAACAAATCCACAACAATGTACATCAAAATGAGACATAGGGCTCAGCAGGACAAGGGTTAACAAATCATGATATAAACGGATCAATATTTATACCTGGAATACTGTACGGGCCTCCGTGGCCAAGTGGCTAAGAGCACTAGGTATATCATCGTTGTGGTTTGAGACTGGCTCGGGTTACATGCGAGACGCCAAGATTTGCTTTGGAAGATCAGGTGGTTTATCTCTGGGTCTTCAGTTTTCGCCCATCTCTGATTAACGATAAGCTCGATAAAGGTGAAATAACACTGAATAAACCCGAAACGACCATGACAAAACAAAAGGAAATACGAAAATGGAAAGCTGTTACATGTACACGTATATACGAAATTCAAAGGGATGCAGTTGTCAGAACGGCGACTCTGAATCACTATTGTGTTTTGAAGGAAACGCTCGGTTCATAAGTGACAAAGCAAAGTTCTAAAACAAGATGCTATCAGAGAGGGAAAAAGAAGAAAAAAAATAAAAAGAAGAATATTACTTATTAACTTTAACATATGATATCCGACTAGTAGCTAAGCCCCCGCCCAAAGGGGCCTGAAGAAATATATGGGCTGCATGATGCTTCCACGCAGAGCTGAATCCGGCCCGCACACTAGTACTGGTAAACCGCTTAGATGATCTAAGCCTGTCCAGGAACCGCAGTGCGAGGCGGACCGTCCATGGTAATAAACCCTATTGGTTTCATTGGGCGACAGGGCTTGAGATGTCATTTCATCTCAATGTCGGGTAAAAGTCCCACAAAATTGGAAGCAACGTCTCCAAAATGACCTTTACAGTGTTGACGGGGACGTTAAACCTCAAATCAAATCCGACTAGAAGCTAGTCTAGTCAAATGATTTCTTGAGCTTTCTGGACCCTGTGAGCCTGACTGACACGACCTGTTAATGCTTATTCAGATAGCTGCATACCCAGGATCGACTGGTATATATGTTGACGTGGATGATCATACTCTGTGGAACGGCACGGAACACAGTTTCGAAGAAGTGAAATAAAACTTTTATTTTTACTTAGAAAAAAAAAAACGATATTTTTTGGGGGGAGGGGGGGGGGTTGGGGGTTACGACCCTTTCAAGATTATTTCACTCATATCGAGCCGATCGTAAATCAGAGGTGGGCGAAAACCGGAGTACCCGGAGAAACACCACCTGACCTTCCGTTGGCGTCTCACATGTGACCCGAGCGAGGCTCGAACCACAGCGGTGAGAGAATTAATGATCAAAAGTCAGTGCTCTTAACCACTAGGCCACTGAGGCCCGTAAACAAACGATATTCTTCATTTTTGTTGGCGTTCAACGTCTCCGTCAACACCATTTAGGTCATTATGAAACGTTGCTTCCGATTTTGTGCGTCTTTTACTAGATTTTGTGATGAAATGTTTTTCAAGCTCTACCACCCAAAAAAAACACTTCATAATTTGATTGTGTTTGTGCTGTCCAGTCGATGGAACTAACACAATATCAAACAAATTACTTTTTCGGAAGCATTGGATGGCTCTGATCTTTGATTTTGTTTTTTCCTGTGTGATTCTTTTTTAATATTTAGTATATCTGCATGCTGCAAGAGTTCATTTTTCTAACTGGAAGCTAAAAGCAGTTCTATATATTCTTGTTCCGTCCGTTCCGTTCCGTTCCATTAAATATTATTATCGGTGTGGATAATAATACTTTGCGGAACGGAACGGAACGGAACGGAACAGATTCTTATACCCTCAGTTTAACATTTTTAGCTCACCTGTCACTTAGTGACACGGTGAGCTTTTGTGATCACATTTTGTCCGTCGTCAATCGTCCGTGCGTGCGTGCGTGCGTGCGTTCGTAAACAATGTCTTCAAACGATATCTCCTCCTGAACCACTGATGCGATTTTTACCAAACTTCACAGGAATGATCTTTAGGTGTTCTCCTTTCAAAGTTCTTCAAATTATCCCGGACCATTGCACATCCAGGTCACAGGAGCTAAAATAGATTTTTTATGAAAACTCTTCTTCTGTGAAACCGCAAGGCCCAGGTCTTTGATATTTGGTATGAAGCTTCATCTAGTGGACCTCTACCAAGATTGTTGAAATTATAGCCCTGGGGCCAAACATCCCATCACACCAGGACCCGCCGGTTTTACATAGACTTACCCACCAGAACTTCAGTTAATTAAAGCAAATTCTTCTGATACCGAGGCTCCGTTTTTTGATTTGCATCTATTATTGTAGATGGGGTTGTTTCGAGCAAAATTTATGATAAACGCGATGATTTTGATTTTGAGATTGTAAATTTTCCTTTTTTGGACGGGGATCTTCCTCGTGAGCCATTCTATGGCGTTTATATTTCGCAATTAATTCGATTTGCCAGAGTGTGTAGTCATGTAACTGACTTCAACACTCGTAAAATTGTTAACGTCTAAACTTCTTAATCAGGGTTATCGGTACCATAAACTACGCAAAGCCTTTTCAAAGTTTTATAGACGTCATTCTGATTTAATTTCAAAATTCAATATTGGACTTAAATCTCTTCTGCAATAGTGTCTATCGGAACCCGAATTTTATGGTGACTTAGTATATAAATTCAGAAAAAAATATATAACCGCAATGACTTCAGCACCCAATTTCGTAAAATCATTCTACGATATGAAAAGATTGGGTACAACATAAATGTTATACAACAGACTGCATGCATGGTAGTTAACCCAATCACGGTTGACAACTTTGCTTCCCTCTTTAATTACACGCCGGTGGGTCAGACCTCAGATTCTATGATGGTTCCAGCGTAAAGGCTTATTGAGAATTAGAGAGATCTAATTCAAGGTAATGTTGGTTGGTGCCTGATGCTCTATCTCTGGTCGGGCCCATCGGAGTCTAACTGTTGGTTTTCTTTTGCTTCAGTGGTTTCTTGCTGTCGAGTCTTCACCATTGTTTCATCTCTGTGGTTGTTTGATTATTTGTGTTCATGGAGATGTTGCACTAATGAGTTAGGAGGCCTTCATGTGGACTGAACAAATTATTTGTCTAAATTGCGACGGAAGTAAGGGCGGGGATTGTGGCCACGTAAAATCTATTTACCCCCCCCCCCTCTCCCCAGTGGAATTCGTTT
Organism: Lucinisca nassula; assembly: GCA_963580285.1. NCBI lineage: Eukaryota > Metazoa > Mollusca > Bivalvia > Lucinida > Lucinidae > Lucinisca > Lucinisca nassula. The sequence goes on from OY757022.1 coordinate 59,134,535, forward strand.
CCACTTACCCTTCCAAGGCGGTTCTATGGTTTGTCTTTGGGTGTTTGTGTCGCTTATATTATATTATTTTGGATAGCCTATTGGCCATTTTCTGGGAAAGTAACTGTCCTTTTGGCTTTCCGCTATTGATGGTTCCATTGTTTCTGTTGTGTCATTTTGTGATTCTTTCCCTTTGGTGTCTCTGATGGGAGCTATGGATTGATTGTATCGATTCCTGATCATTGTCGCCACTTCTACCAGATGGCCCAGGTGTTTGATATTTGGTATGAAGTTGTGTCTAGTGGACCTCTACCAAGATTGTTCAAATTATAGCACTGGGGCCCACCGGTTTTACATAGACTTATATGGGGAAAACCTTTGAAAATATTCTTGTCTAAATACTTTATAGCACAAGCTACACTGACCAGCAGAATGAGTCACCACAGGTAGCTCTCTAACACTGAAAATGCCATTGAGCTATTTTTAGTAACCTTGGCTAAAGGAGGTTTGCTGAGCTTGTGCTATAAAGTATAAAAGTCTTGTTCTCTGAAACAGCAAGGCCCAGCTCTTTAATTTTTGGTATGAAGCCCTCAATCAAGAGTGTTTAAATTATAGCCCTGGGGTCAAAAATGCCCCCGCGCTGGGTCCCACCGGTTTTATATAGACATATATAGGGAAAACCTTTGAAAATATTCTTGTCTGAAACCAGATGGCCCATGTGTTTAATATTTGTTTTGAAGCTTCATCTAGTGGACCTCTACCAGGATTGTTCAAATTATACCCCTGAGGCCACAAAAATGCTCCCCGCACCGGGGCCTACCAGTTTTACATAGACTTCTATAGGAAAAACCTTTAAAAATCTTCTTGTCTGAAACCAGGTGGTCCAGATGTCCGATATTTTGTATGAAGATGTATCGAGTTGACCTCTTCCAAGATGGCATAAGGCCACATATCTCGGAAACCTTTCAGATATTCCTTCATAAACAATATATATTCGTGTTCCTTATGATAAGGTGCATTCAGTGACACCAACGTGGGGTTCAACCAGGATGTGCCGGGACTCCACTTCATAAAAGGCCAAATATCTCAGGAACCATTCACATCCCCACCTCTAAACCATACATATTCTTGCTCCTTATGATAAGACATTCAACGATAGCAACCTAGGGGTCTCACAGGGTGAATCTGGGCCATGCTTCATCCCTGCCAAAGATCTGAGCAACTGTTCAGAACCCTGTCCATCAAGCATATATACCCCGCCCCCAATTGGGGCTTGCAGTAATAGATGGGCTCTATGAGGCTTCCACGCAGACCTGAAACCGACCGCACATGGGTCTGGTAAACCGCTCAGAGGATTCAAGCCTGCCCAGGCAAAGCGTTGCGAATCGGTCCGTCCATGTTTATAAACCCTATTTCCATTTCTCAAGACTTATAAGAGCTTCATTAATTATACTTGGTACAAACATGCATCTAGAGATGGCAACTTTAATGCACACATACATATTTCACAGACCTTCATTTCATGGTTCACTGACTTTTTTTTGCTTCAACCCTAGCTTTCACCCTAATATAAGAGTCCAGTATCCAAAGACTATAAGAGAATCATCAATAATACTGATACAAACTTGCATCTAGAGAAGGCAACTTTTAAACAACCATCCATCTTTGACCGTGACCTACATTTCATGGTTTTCGAAGTTAGCGCCCTCACAGGCGCGACATAGCCTTCGGTGAATTCTTTTCTTAATATTTCATGCAGTCTCTAATACATGTATATCAGCATGCTGCAAGAGTTCATTTTTCTTACTCTAATTTGTTTGAAGCTAAAAGGAGATCTAGATATCCTTCCGTTCGGTTCCGCTGAAAATAATTATCGGTGTGGATAATTATACTTTGCGGAACGGAACGGAAAGGAACAGATTCTTATACCCTCAGTTTAACATTTTTGTGTGGGGTTCTGCATATTCTTGTTTCCTTCAATTCATTCGTATAATACACAAGCAATCTTCAAATTTCGATTTTGTTTGTGCCGTCGAGATGACGGCATACACAAAATCAAAATTTAGTTTTTTCGGAAGAAGCATCCGTGGCGCAATGGTTAAGCTACTCGCCTCAAAAACCAGGGGTCCTGGTTCGATCCCGGGCTTTATCAGACTTTCGGGTGAGTCTTCAAACCGAAGTCCCGTCTCCGTATGACATTAGCTGTTGGTGGGACGTAAATCCCAAACATACACACACATTTTTTTCGGTAGCCTGGGTGGCTGTGGTCTTTGAGTTTGGTTTCGTCTGTGTAATTTTATTTAAATATTTCACATAGAAAATCACGTAACTCGATGCGTTCATGGAAGTATGAACTACGTTGTTTTCTATAGGTTTACTTTGAGACTTTACACTGGAAATGTAAATATTCTGCGTATTATTGTGATCTTGGCAAACCTTTTAGACTCTCATCAGACGCCGCGTTCTGTGGCGTCTAATTTGGACCTACACTCTTTGCCAAACCCTACACATGCAAGATTCAAGCCCAGATTACCTTTTTTTTCATCTTAAAAATGTTCTTTTTTCCGCAGTAATATTTACAATGTATTTGTATAGGCGTGTTTTCGTAATGTAATTAAGATGCTGCTTGGGCCCATGATAATAACTTGCTTGAAGCTGAAAGCAGGTCTAGATATTCTTGTTCCGTTCCGTTCCGTTAAATATAGTTATCAGTATGGATAATTATACTTTGCGGAACGGAACGGAACAAAGTTTAGAAATGGCAAATCACAATCTATTTTACTTTAAAACAACTAAAAAACAGTCAGATGTTCAAGAGTATAAACTTGTAATCGATAATAAGCCTAAATATTCTCAAAAACAGTGGACTAAAATAAATATGCTAATTTTATATTTATACCTTGGCCTTAATCAACACCTATATATTTTTAGAAACATTGAGATGAAATGAAAAAAAAAGGAGTTCTGCTTATTCTTTATCCCTTCCATTCATTCCTATATTGCAAAACAATCCTTAAGTAGAGTTTTTAGTATAAAATTGATATGCTGCTAGGGTTCTTTGTTTTACTTCTGCTTTTCATGATAATAACTTGCTTGAAGCTGAAAGCAGGTCTGGATAATCTTGTTCCGTTCCGTTCCGTTAAATATAGTTATCAGTGTGGATAATTATACTTTGCGGAACGGAACGGAGCAAAGTTCAGAAATGGCAAATCACAGACTATTCTTACTTAAAAACAACTAAAAAAGAGTCAAATGATCAAGAGGATAAACTAGTAATCGGTAAAAAGCCTAAAATATTCTAAACTGTGGCCATGTTGAATCTATTTGTGCCCCCCCCTCCCCCCCGTGGAGTACTTTCTGCTTACCGTTCCGGGGTGGTTCATCTGTCGTTGTTTATCGCTTGTTGTGGTTTGTGTTTGGATAACCGTTTGGTCATTTTGTGGGATAGTAACTGCCCTTTCGGCTATCCGCTAGTGATGTTTTCATCAGGTATAGTCACTTCATCTTCGGTTTTCTTTCCCTTTGGTGTCACTGATAGGAGGTGTGAGGTAATTGTATCGATTCCGGAACATTGCCTGTACTTTGATTCTGGATAATCTTGTTCGGCTCCGTTCCGTTCCGTTAAATATAGTTATCAGTGTGGATAACTATACTTTGCGGAACGGAACGGAACAAAGTTCAGAAATGGCAAATCACAAACTATTCTTATATAAAAACAACTCAAAACCAGTTAGATGTTGAAGAAAACAACATTGTAATCGATAATAAGCCTAAATATTTAAAAAAAAACATTTACTAAAATAAGTATATTAATTCTATCAGTATACCCTGTGGTGTGCCCCTGAAGTTGTTCCGTTCCGTTCCGTTCCGTTCCGCAAAGTATTGTTAGCCGTTAAATTCACTTCAAGACCAGAATGTCTATTGTTTTACTGACAGTGAAAAGGCTGAATGTCTTAATTCCTATTTTAGTTCAATTTGTGATCTAGGTGATAATAACACACAACTGCCTGCATTTCAATCTATAACTGATAATTCTCTTTCTAATATTGTTTGTACTCCGGAAGAAATAACAGAACTGATATTAATTCTGAATCCTAACAAAGCTGCGGGTCCAGATGCCATAAGCAATAAGATGCTTATGGCTGTTGCTAGGGAAATATCTATCCCTTTGTCAATTATCTTTAACAGATCTTTTCGTGAAGGTTGTTTTGCGGATATATGGAAAACATCCAATGTGCTGCCTCTATATAAGAAAGGGGACAAATCGATTTTATCCGATTATAGACCAATTTCACTTTTAAGTGGTGTTGGAAAGCTCCAGGAAAGAATAGCACATAAAAAATATGTATAATTTCTTCCATGAAAATAACCGTTTATATAGATACCAGTCTGGATTTTTACCACAACATTCTACTACTTTCCAATTAATAGACATCTTTCAGCATATATGTCAGACCTTTGATAATAATCAGCTTTCCTGTATGATATTTTGTGATGTGTCAAAAGCTTTCGATAGAGTATGGCATAATGGGCTCCTTTTCAAATTAAAACAGCATGGCATAACTAGTTCTCTTCTTAATTGGATAAACGATTATTTAAGCAAAAGAAGACAAAAAGTTGTTAAAAGGTCCTGCACTTCAAGTTCTAGAGATATACATGCTGGAGTCCCCAAAGGTTCTGTGCTAGGACCACTTTTATTTCTCATATATGTAAACGACATTTCTGACTCACTGCCTAGCTTGACTCGACTTTTTGCCGATGACAGCTCTTTGTATTATGCAGCATCCTCAATTGCTGATATAGAAGGAATCATTAATCATGACTTACATATTCTTTCTGGGTGGGCTAAGCAATGGTTAATTACCTTCAATCCTTTAAAAACCGAGGCAGTGTTTTTCACCCTTAAACATTTTGAAAATTATCCTCAAATTATTTTCGATAATACCCCGATACAATTTGTAGAGGCTCACAGGCATCTAGGTTTAACTTTTAGTAATAATGGCCAATGGCATAGACATATAGAAAATATAATAACCAGCGCATCCAAGGTCATAGGGATAATGCGAAAACTGAAGTTTACATTTCATAGAACTGCTTTAAACCAGATATATGTTTCATACGTATTACCTATCCTTGAGTATTCTTCAATAGTATGGGACGGCTGTTCTGCTTATGATAAGCAAGCCCTTGAAAAGCTTCAAAACGAGGCGGCTAGATTAGTCACGGGTCTTACAAGGTCCGTGTCACTTGAAAATCTTTATAGAGAATGTGGTTGGGAACCCTTATCTGACAGACGAAATTATCAGAAATTGGCTTTTATGTACAAGGTGAATAACAACTTAGTTCCCTCATATATAACCGATCTTATTCCTCCGCTAGTTAGAGAAGTCACAAACTATTCTCTGAGAAATAGCAGCAACATCACAGTTCCATATACTCGCACAGAAATTTCTAAACGGTCCTGTATACCCTGTTCTGTCTCCTTATGGAACTCTCTTGATAACGATGTTCGTGCAGCAGGAAGTATATCAGCCTTTAAACAACATTTAAAAAATAGTTCCCCTCGAATTCCTAAAATTCCGGTTTTTATTATACCAGTGGAGAAAGGTTCTTCTCTGTTATACATGCAAGGATTAGGAACAAATGTAGCAATCTCAAAGGAGACTTATATTCTAATCATATTTGTCTTTCGCCATACTGCAGTTGTTCAGAAGTTATTGAAGACGCTGAACACTTCATTTTTAGATGTCCAAATTTCCTCACAGAACGTGTTACTTTGTTCCAGACTACCAGACCTTTTCACCCTCTGTCCTTGAACAAGATTTTATTTGGGGATTCTTTCTTGACTGATCAGGATAGTCTACTTCTTTTCGGTGCTGTCCAAAAATTTATCAAAGATACTAAACGTTTCAATAATTCTTAAAAAATACATGTATGGACATGCTTTTTTATTGTTTTCCGGTTCCCCGTGTCGGGGGTCGTCAGCTGGTGGGGTCCCAGGGAACGAATCCATGCTGGCACTAATGTATGAACATGCATCTCTTTTGACAGATCATGAACCTGTCTATTATTTACTTCTTAAAAGTGGCTGCCTTGACTTACAGAATTTCCCGACATGGTTATTTATTTATTTATTTATTTATTCATTTATTTATTTCAATATGCTGTATTATATTTAGCCATTACCATGTGCATAAATGATTTGTGTGTATAATTGTAGGGGAAGGGCCGTAACTAATGTTGTGAGAACTTGTGGCCCAACCCCATTGCTTGCTATTATATGCAATAAAATATGATTAAACCCAACCCACCCCTAAGCCTTTATCATACCTCTGACGTCACCCTATTCGGAACACGCGAAGTTCTAACCACGTGTTGCCATATTACTTTTTCATCTTCCAAATCTCGAGCATCTCTTAAATTACATAGCTAGACCGAAGATATTGAGATTCTCATTGTAACTTTGGTATTAGATAGATAGATAGATAGATAGATAGATAGATAGATAGATAGATAGATAGATAGATAGATAGCTAGATAGATAGATAGATAGATAGATAGATAGATAGATAGATAGATAGATAGATAGATAGATAGACATGGGTGTAAGATTCATTACGTTAGCACAACCGTGCGACAAGGTGCACTTTTCCCATGTCCAAAATGGGTACTTTTCTGATGAAAATCCGTGATACTTCCCTTATTCAGCCCGCAAAACACAGGTTGTTGGTACTCGTTGGAACCGCCTCAATGAGGCGGCCCCAACGAACACCCACAACCCATGTCTCGGAGCCGAAACAAGAGAAATAATGTACACCCCCGCAAACCCCAGTTTACTCTATATTAAGTGGGGCTTAGGGGGGTGTTCATTTCACAGACTTGTTCACGTGATATGTATTGTTCACTTGCTCACTTTCGGGCCTTCGGCCTTCGGGTTGATATGGGAGTCTCGGGCTGATATGGGGTATGATATGAAAAATGCCATATGATAATCTCTATATACCTTTTTTTTTGGAAGCACTTTTTTCCGACAACTCAATAAAGCACTTTTAAACAGTTATCTAATAAAAATCAATTTAAGGGTATGACTAGGAAATGCAGATGTTCAACAATGGAAAATTAGCCGGTATCTAATAAAATAGTTGCAATGAAGTAAATCATTATAGACAAGCTTTTAATTTTGTACAGGTACTAGACTGGGGTAGGGACTAGGCTATCCCACTCCGGTCTTACCTCGCGCTGTGTTTTAGTAGTGTACGTTGTCAGGCAGACTGCGACCAAGTTTCAGATCACTGGACTCGAGTTGAGGCCTGATGGACAAAAGGGGTGGAAAAATGCCAATGAGAGTATTAAAAGCTCTACAATTTATTAACCAAACACATTTAAAAGTACAGCATTTAATATACCGTCTCTGTCAACGGCCGCACTCTCAGACACTTGTTTAAAACTTTATTAATTTTAAAACCAAACTGGTCAGTAACAGCTATACATGTAAGCTATATAGAATATTACACGGTTATTTTGACATCGGCCCCGGTCTCGGCCCGAGTTGCCTGTCTCAGCCCGAGCCGTAACGGCGAGGGCTGAGACGGGCCAAGGGCCGAGGCCAGGGCCGATATCAAAACAACCGTGTTTATTCTTTTTAACATATAGGCCTACTTATTTCCGTAAAAATATTCTAAGATATAGAAGATATAGTAATACTAAGATGTAGTAAATATATGGTAAGTGACTTTAATTATAAAATTTATTACATGCCTCAGGGTGGGGAACCCACGTGACCATTTGATATAGTAAACGGAATTTTATGAGGAAAAATCGCTCGCTTCAGGTACGGTTTTCCCCGATATTTTGGTTATTACAGCACGCATTTTTACGAGTCATATACCAAAGTACTCTGCTCAGCTTCCGTTTTTTTATGATGTTTGCTTTGAAGGCAGAAACTACCTGGTTTTGGAGAAATGCTCGCCCAATTTTTTTTCCCGAGCCCGACAGATCGTGATAAAGACCACGGCAAACAGCAGAAATCTTAAATTTATTGCAAATAGAGTGTTATAGATGATCATACCGCATCCGAAATTGCAAATATTACCTCTAGCATGTTTCCATGTGACAGTTAACACCATTACGCCGTTTGTTTGGCTGTTATGCAAAGTGTTATAAAATGATCCAGTTCACGGTACAAAATCGGAAAGGTAAAGTTCACGGTAATTTCCACAATTGTGATAACGTAAACGCCAAACTGATAATGCTTTTCAACATATCGCAACAACAAGATGGCAATTCACGTGATCTTGGTCATGGGAAATACATTTTCGTTGATACATAATGTATTCCTTTTTTTCCAAATGACTTCCGCATGCCAGACATGTAGTAAAGACTTAAGATTGAAAACATCTTAACGAACATACGCGAAAACACATGGGCACGACCGCCTACGTTTGTTGTGGAAACAGCTTTTTCTCTCAGACTTATTGGAAGATACATCAATGCAGTACACATGGAGCGGCAAAGGAGTTTTTTTGTTCAAAAGGTCAGAAAGCGTTTCCCATTAAAGCGAACTCAGACCCTGAGGGTGAAGGTTTGGATCCTACAAAGTATACTTAAAATAGAAGTGGACGCAATGATCAGGAACGATACAATCAACCCACAGCTCCCATCAGAGACACCAAAGGGAAAGAAACACAAACATGAAACAACGGACCCTAATGGAAACATCAATAGCGGAAAGCCAAAAGGACAGTTACCTTCCCCAAAAATAGTCAATAGGCTATCCAAAAAAGATAATATAAGCGACACAAACACCCAAAGACAAAAGAACCGCCTTGGAACGGCCAGCGGAAACGAATTCCACGGTGTGTGTGTGGGGGGGATGGGCTTAAATCGATTTTACGTTGCCACAATCCTCGCCCTTACTTCCATCGCGAATTAGTCAAATAATTTGTTCAGGCCGCATGAAGGCAACAAAGACCATACTTTTAAAGAATTGTTTACTTGGTGTTCTAGCTGAATGTTAAAATTGAATACCCTGCAGAACAGACTTACACAAATATACCGCGATTTGTTTGTTTCAAGAGTATCATCTATATTGCAAAAATGGCCTCCTAACTCATTAAAGCCCGCCAGTAATTGTTACCGGCCCTTTCGAGTCGGTGCTTTTGCTGTGGTGTTGTTGAGTCTGATAATTTCTTCAGTAATATATATTAAATAATTTTTGATGACAGATTCATTTGTTGATTGTTCGCTGTGCTGCAAGTTTTAAAGCCCCCCTCCCCCGGCAAAGAAATATGAGTCAGCACAAAATGTAGTCCGGCTTTTATCAGTTTTATGCTCAGATTCATTCATTCCGGTGATTGTTTTGAAATTTTCTCGCATATACATTTGTATACATGCACTGTCTTAAGTTGAAAAATTCCAGGAATGATAAGACGGCATATGCCTTTTGAAAAACCAACAATGAATATCTACACAAGCGTACTGGCGCGTTAGTCTCTTAAAAGTGCCATTCAAAAACTTAAGGCAGACGACTTTAAAATTTTATCTTATTTTTCAGAGATTGGATCCAGCATTTCATATGAACCAGCTGCCTGCAGATTAGTCATAACAAATGTGAAATTGCGGCGAAATATAAGAATAAAAGACGACATATCCTCTGCAACATTTAAAAATGGCCAGGTTAAGATTTTACCGCTTCCACACGAGTTTCTCAATATCAGTCTCCAATTACTGTATTTGTAATCGTCCGTTCTACACATGTAAACTGGGTGTTTAGTCAGTAATAGTCAACAGCAGTGCAAACCATGTAGAACAGAATGAGATGTCTCATTATGAGCCACTTCACCAGGACCTACAAAGTTTGCAAAGGTATCTGTACTTAGCTATAAAGGGCTGAAAGGGTACAAAATCATAACGCTTATATGCTAAGTACGTGACGCAAGAAATTTCAACATTATGGTAGCATGCCAGCAAAATATACTTCGAACAGTTGTCACTGTCCAACAATATGTTAGCACAGGTTTGACAAATAATTAGTTTCACGCCCAAAAACTTAAACATCGCACAAAAAGCGCTTTCATTGATTGTAGTGCACGACGATAAGATAGGTTGTTGCCTGAGCCGCGCATTTGGCCATATATATTTGCGTCTGCACTTAGCACCTTATTAATTAGTGTTGTCATAAAACTGGCAATTTGTTTGTTTGTTTGATTAAGGCGTTACTATACCAAATTTAGTGACACAGAGGCCTTTCTGATATTTCATCTTCATCAGTGTGTCTCAACCCCAAAATTTTGAAACCCAAAAGGATGACGGACAAGACCCGGCAAACACAGCACATCCCCCTCCGAGCACACACCGACCGACGTACCTAATGAGACAGGTCAACTGGAGGCATCTGGCAAGAGACGCCTACCCGCGGACTTATAGGCGTCCCCCACCGAGCCAACATCAGCAAACATGGCCCACGCTCCACGGAAGTCCCGGGCATCAAGGAGATGTCCAAAGTAGCGAAGCTTGCAAAATTAAAAATATTACAAAATACAAGAAGTGGGAACCACATCCGCTAAGATACATGTCCCACCTGACAAGTTAGTCTTAGTTGTAGAAAAATTAGAAAATTATACTGCAAAATTAAAGGTATAAAATAGTTATTTAAATCAGTACTTGAGTACTGACGTCAACATCGCAGTATCAACCTCAGCACTAAGGAACTGATCTGAGGTTTAACGTCCCCGTCAACACTGTATAAGCCATTTTGAAGACGTTGCTTCCACTTTTGTGGGACTTTTACCCGACATTGAGATGAAATGACATCTCAAAATCTGTTGCCCATTGAAACCAATAGGGTTTATAAGCATGGACGGTCCGACACGCATGCTTTGCCTGGGCAGGCTTAGTTCCTCTAAGTGGTTTACCACTACTCGCGTGCGGTCGGATTCAGCTCTGAGTTGGGGCGGGGGCGGACTGGTAATTTGTTTGTTGTATTAATGCGCAAGTAAAATTAAAGTGTATAACAGCCGAAGATTCGTAATGTTCATCCGAGTATTGTGAACCAAACTTCAAAAAGCACTCCAGCTGTAGTGACGTTAAATATGTTCTATAAAAGGGTTATCAATTGGAAGCAAAAACACACCACAGAACTGGAAAATATGAAATGTACATGTTTTCCGGTCCTGTTAGATCTTTCATTTTTAATTTCAATAAACGTGTTTCAGATCTTGATATTGATACGAAGACTCCCGATACCTGAGATTGTAAAAACGCAGTGTATTGCTATCCTGCTGCTGGTCATATAATTATTTGCCGTTTAAAAAATAATTCCTGATTTTAGGATAAGAAATATAATTAATGAAGGACTGTAATATTGGTTTCCTTCAAAAATTTATTGAAAATAATGTAGGGATAAAATCGCTTCTGCCTTAAATGAATTCGGTGATCGATGATGTAAACGGGAGTAAGTTGAGCATAGTCTGTCTACTTTTTTCTACTCTTTATACTAGTACACATCCTCATAATCTTATCAAATGACCTTTACAGTGTTGACGGGGACGTTAAATCTCTATCAAACAAACAAACATAATCTTATAAAACAAAAACTTAATGATTTAACTAAAGGGACTTTTTACAAAGAAGTTTCTTTCTACCTTGCATGTAATGTTAGAAATGCGATTTTCACTTCTAAAGAGCATAAGAATTATACACTATGGTCATGTCAGAAAGTGTGTGAAGCTCTAACCTTTCTACTTGACAATGTTTTCATTAGATTTGGTAATAAGTTATTTAGACAAATTACGGGTATTCCGATGTGTACGAATTGCGCACATCTTGTAGTTGATATGTTCTTGTAGTGTTATGAAAGAGACTTCATGATGTCACTTTCTGCTGATAACCAATCTGAAATAATAGAAACTTTTAGCTCTACTTCTAGATATTTGTAAGATTTATTAAATATTGACGTTTCGTACTTTGGTGGTTTGATCAGTCATATTTAACCCCCAGAACTTCAGTTAAATAAAGCAAATTCCTCTGATACCGAGGCCCCGGTTTTGAATTTACATTTATCTTTTGTAGATGGATTTGTTTCCTGCGATGATTTAGAATTTATGATTGTATATTTTCCTTATTTAGATGGTGATGTTCCTCATGCGACATCCTACAGGGTTTATATTTCTCAATTCAATTTGTCAGAGTGTTTAGTCATGTGTCTGACTTCAACACTCGTAATAAACTGTTAACTGCTTAAGTTCTAAATCAGGGTAATCAGTATCATAAACTACGTAAAGCCTTTTCAAAATTTAATAGTACCCGTTCTGATTTGATTTCAAAATTCAATGTTGGACTTAAAACTCTTCTGCAACAAGGCCAGCGGAACCTGAATTTTATGGTGGCTTGTATTATGTGGTGTATTCCATGCTTCCAAAGGATAACCCTTTTATAGAACGTATTTAGCTTCTCTACAGCTGGTGTGTGGGAATGTGTGGCGGCGGTAAAACGTCTCCCTGCCCTACATCATAGCGTAGATTATATTTTCTTGTCCTTTGGGATTATTGATTCCATTGTGGAATTTTGAAAATATCTGAGGGTCACTGATGAGGCCTAATTGGCCGAAACTAGCTAGTCTGGCCTAGAAAACATGTACACTCCATATATTTCAGTTATGTGGTGTATTCCTTGCTTCCAAAGGACAACCCTTTTATAGAACGTATTTAGCTTCTCTACAGCTGGTGTGTGGGAATGTGTGGCGGCGGTAAAACGTCTCCCTGCCCTACATTATAGTGTAGATTATATTTTCTTGTCCTTTGGGATCATTGATTCCATTGTGGAATTTTGAAAATATCTGAGGGTCACTGATGAGGCCTAATTGGCCGAAACTAGCTAGTCTGGCCCAGAAAACATGTACACTCCATATATTTCAGTTCCGTGGTGTATGTCTTGCTTCCAAAGGATAACCCTTTTATAGATTGTATATAAAGTTAGAAAAAAATATATACATGCGATGACTACAGTGCCCAATTTCGTAAAATCGTTTAACGATACAAAAAGATTGGGTACAACATAAATGTTATAAGACAGACTGCATACTTCGAAGTTAACCTAATCACGGTTTGTAACTTTTCTACCCTTTTTGATTGCACGCCGGTGGGTCGGGCCTCAGATTCTATGACGGTTCCAGTGTAAATGCGTGCATAAATTTCATTTTAAGTAATGTTGGTTGGTACCTATGTTTCGTCTTTGGGCTGGCCCCTGGGAGTTTAACTGGTGGTTTTCTTTTGCTCCAGCGTTTCATTTGTTTCGCGCTGTCGAGTCCTCAACGTTATTTCATCTCTGTGACTGTTTAATTTGTATGTCCTCACACCGATGAGTTAGGAAGCCTTCATGCGGACTGAACAAATTAATAGTCTAAACCACGACAGAAGAAGTAAGGGTGAGGATTGCAGCTGCGTAAAATCGATTTAAGCCTCCCCCCAGAAAAAAGTGGAATACTTTTCTTTGACCGTACGAGGACGGTTCTTCTGTGGCGTTTTATTTGTTTAATTGTTTGTTACTATTTTATGTCTCGCTTGTGTCTTTTTTATTCTGGATAGCCAGTTGGCCATTTTGTTGGAAAGCAAGTGTCCTATTGGCTTTCCTCTGCTGTTGATTCCATCACGGTCTATTTACTTCTTGTTTGTGCTTCTTTTCCTTTGGTGTCTCTGGTGGAAGGTGTAAATTAATTGTATCGGTTCTTGATCATTGCTTTACTTCTCAGCAAAAATTTAAGTATACTTAACCGGATATCAACCCTCACCTTCACTTCTAGTGTGGTACAAACAAGCATTTATGATATAAGTAAAGGAGTAAAACACAGTTTGAGGTAAAGAAACTGATTTACATAACTAAAAATTTTTAATATACATTACTGGGGAAATTATCAGACTCACCAACACCACAGCAAAAGCACCGACTCGAAACGGCCAGTAACAATTACTGGCGGGCTTTAGTATATTTTACGGGATCCCAAATTTCACCCTCAGGGCCTGAGTTCGCTTTATTGGGAAACTTGTTCTGACCTTTTGAACACAAAAACTCCTTTGCCGTTCCATGTGTACTGCATTGATGTATCTTCCAATAAGTCTGAGCGTAAAAAGCTGTTTCCACAACAAACGCAGGCGGTCGTGCCCATGTGTTTTCGCGTATATACGTTTAGATGTTTTCAATCTGAAGTCTTTACTACATGTCTGACATGCGGAAGTCATTTGGAAAAAAAGGAATACATTATGTATCAAGAAAATGTATTTCCCATGACCAACATCACGTGAATTGCCATCTTGTTGTTGCGATATGTTGTAAAGCATTATCAGTTTGGCGTTTACGCTATCACAATTGTGGAAATTACCGTGAACTTTACCTTCCCGATTTTGTACCGTGAACTGGATCATTTTATAACACTTTGCATAACAGGCAAACAAACGGTGTATCGGTGTTAACTGTTACATGGAAACATGCTAGAGGTAATATTTGCAATTTCGGATGCGGGAAGAGCATCTATAACACTCTATTTGCAATAAATTTAAGATTTCAGCTGTTTGCCGTGGTCTTTATCACGATCTGTCGGGCTCGGGGAAAAAATTTGGGCGAGCATTTCACGAAAACCAGGCAGTTTCTGCCTTCAAAGCAAACGTCATAAAAAATCGGAAGTTGAGCAGGGTACTTTGGTATATGATTCGTAAAAATGCGAGCTGTAATAACCAAAATATCGGGGAAAACCGTACCTGAATCGAGCGATTTTCCTCATAAAATAACTATATCAAATGGTCACGTGGGTTCCCCACCCTGTGCCTACTATAGGAAAATTACATTAGAATCTTTCAATACAGGCTCATTTTTCGCTATTTTGATGGCACATTCGCGTGACGGGGCCAAAAATCCATATAATATGGATTTTTGGCGCTGCCTTTCCATATTGGCACTGCTCCACTCTGTTATTATAGCAATAGAACGTTGATGTCATACTCCATAAGCTTCAAAACGGCCGCAGAAAAATCACTTGAAGCAATGTCAACCCGACTTCTGGACCTAGACAGAGCGATAAAAGACAGTGATAACAATAGATTTTGAGAAAAGTCTGATATTTCGTGGCAAGCATGAAAAATGAAAAACACAATACTTTTTAAAAGAAGTTCACTCACGATTGGGAAGCATTGTGAATGACGTTGCTTTCAAGCACAGCAGGGATGTCCCAACATTTGATAAATACTGTCTTGCAAACAACCTTAAATGAACAGATCCCTGCACTTATGAGGAGCTGGAAATTGTGCGGAAAAAATCTGTGGGAGGGAAAAATGTCCCCAAAATTGTCTTGTATTTTAACGTAAACAACAACCCCGACCGACTGCTACACGCGGAATCGATTATGCAGTAGCTTGATGAATGACACTAAGAGCCTTCAAAATTAAAATGCTCTTCAAATAAGCATAAAACATTCTGTAAAATACCTTAAAAATCATTCTTTGAACTGCAGAACTTCTGTAATCTGTATCAAAAATGGCCATATGTTTTTGTTTTGAAACTTACAGTTGCGACGTCACTTGTGACGTAATTTGCTGCGCCTACTATTTTACTGTATTACCGTGAGCATGGTAAGTGTAGGCCTACTAATCAGTTATATAATTTAAAAGGAATTTCTTTTTTTTTTTTTGTTCGGCGGATACCGAAAATATATCCTCAACACACTCGATGAAACGTTCCCGGCATCAACCTTTAAAAAGTACATATTCTCTTTGCCTTCATTTCTTCACGTTGCAATATAACTATGCTATATAAATGATGTAATAAAGAGGTTATGATATGGTGAAGGTGTGCCTCTAAGTCATGTTGGAACCGGAAGTCATATTGGCCCTCGGGCTAAACCATAAAATAACCTCTATGTAATCGGTGAGCCTTAGATAATTGTATAGTGCCATGGCGAATTTAACGTGACGTCAACGAGTGCAAAGTTTCTGACGTCATCGCGCCACAGAGATGGACGCTCGAATAAAAGTTTCTAAGCGCTTTACATTCTGTATGAAAAATCTGCAAATAAATAGTTAATTTTAGCTTTAGAAATTATTTTCGAGGTTCAGGCGCAACAGCAATAGCAGTGCGCAATTATTCCAACGGACCATTCAAACTAGGAAAGCCCGAGAAGGTAAGAATTTAGCTGAAATTTATATAAAAATAACACAAAAATGAATGAAAAACAATGTTTTTGGCTTCTCCAGCTATTTATTATTGTCATTTGAACATTTTATGCCATTTCTCATGCATTATTATTTGCAGGGCCGACAGGTTGTCTCAAGGGCGGGGCAGAATTCTGTCCCGGCCCTCTAAAGTCTGTCCCGGCCCTCGAGTCAGCTAGTTAGACTGTGAAGGGGAGATGTCTGCTACTGGCATAGTGAGATAGGGGGTGCAAAATCTATTGTCTCAAGGGCAATACATATAGAATATTACACGGTTATTTTGATATCGGCCCTGGTCTCGGCCCGAGATGCCTGTCTCAGCCCGAGCCGGAACGGCGAGGGCTGAGACAGGCCAAGGGCCGAGACCAGGGCCGATATCAAAACAACCGTGTTATATTCTTTTTATCATATACTTATTTCCGTAAATAAGATATAAAATTAACGCAGATCTATAGTTTATTATTAAAGACACTAATCAAGTACGTACGTTTGTTTATACCGCAATTCAAAACATCAATGGGTTTCGCAATAATTTTGCAAATTAAGCGAAAAAAGACAACAGGACAGTTTGGCATGTAAAACGACATTCAGTGCCGTTGCGCGCACACGTACATGTAGTTTAACGTGACGTCAACGAGTGCAAAGTTTCTGACGTTACCGCGCCACAGAGACGTAGGAAACAACATGGACGCTCGAATAAAAGTTACTGAGCGCTTTACATTTTGTATGAAAATCTGCAAATAAATAGATAATTTTAGCTTTAGAAATTATTTTTGGGGTTCAGGAGCGCAACCGCTATAGCAGTGCACAATTATTCCAACGGACCATTCAAACTAGGAAAGCAAGAGAAAGTAAGAATTTAGCTGAAATTTATATACAAAATAACATAAAAATGAATGAAAAGCAATGTTTTTGGCTTATCAAGCTATTTATTATTGTCATTTGAAAATTTTTATGCCATTTCTCATGCATTATGATTTGCTGGGCCGAAAGGTTGTCTCGAGGGCGGGACAGACTTCTGTCCCGGCCCTCGAGTCAGCCAGTAAGACTGTGAAGGGGAGATGTCTGCTACTGGCATAGTGAGATAGGGGGTGCAAAATCTGTTGTCTCAAGGGCAATACATATAGAATATTACACGGTTATTTTGATATCGGCCCTGGTCTCGGCCCGAGATGCCTGTCTCAGCCCGAGCCCGAACGGCGAGGGCTGAGACAGGCCAAGGCCGAGACCAGGGCCGATATCAAATTCTAACACAGCGCGCCTATATAGGCAATGGAAAATAGCTGTGTTTTATTCTACAACAAATCACAGCTCGGAAGAGCGTGACGAGTGACGTCATTAAAATTCCCAATTTATGACGTCACTAGTCGATTTACTTGACGTTAGACGGTGTAACGTCATTTTCTCGCATCGAAAACGTTAGAAAAGGATATAAATGTGTGTGTTTCAGTCGATAATTTTAGCGGGATTTCTTCTAACAATGGCGAAAAGTTGTGAGATTTTGAAGGAAACAACAACATTATTGCCGATTTTCAGCGTGTTAGAATCGAAATAGATCAGCTCTTGTCTGTGATTTGTTGAGTAATAAATCACAGTTTGGAGGTCAGTTGTAAAGTAGACAAATCACAGTTAGAGCTGATCTATTTCTTAAACAACCGTGTTATATTCTTTTTATCATATACTTATTTCCGTAAATAAGATATAAAATTAACGCAGATTTATATTTTATTATTAAAGACACTAATCAAGTAGCGTACGTTTGGTTTATACCGCAATTCAAACAATCAATGGTTTCGCAATAATTTTTCAAATTTAAGCGAAAAAAGACAACAGGACAGTTTGGCACGTAAAACGACATTCAGTGCCGTGGCGCGCACACGTACATATAGTTTAACGTGACGTCAACGAGTGCAAAGTTTCTGACGTTACCGCGCCACAGAGACGTAGGAAACAACATGGACGCTCGAATAAAAGTTACTGAGCGCTTTACATTTTGTATGAAAATCTGCAAATAACATCACGATAACACGTCCGTGAAATGATGACCCCCTAAACCCACTTTATATAGAGAAAAGTGGGGTTTACGGGGTATACATTATCTGCCTTATTTTTGCTCAAAAACATAGATTGTGGGTACTCGTAGAACCGCCTCAATGAGGCGGGTTCTAACGAGCATCCACAATCTATGTTGAAAGCAGAAATAATAAAAATGTTATCATTTTTATCTAATTTTTTCATTTTCTGACACCATGTTGGACGCCATTATTTCTTACGGACATGTTTTCCTAATGAATAGTTAATTTTAGCTTTAGAAATTATTTTCGGGGTTCAGGCGCAACCGCTGTAGCAGTTGCGCAATTATTCCAACGGACCATTCAAACTGGGAAAGCAAGAGAAGGTAAGAATTTAGCTGAAATTTATATAAAAATAACATAAAAATGAATGAAAAGCAATGTTTTTGGCTTCTCAAGCTATTTATTATTGTCATTTGAAAATTTTTATGCCATTTCTCATGCATAATGATTTGCTGGGCCGAAAGGTTGTCTCGAGGGCGGGACAGACTCCTGTCCCGGCCCTCTAAAGTCTATCCGGCCCTCGAGTCAGCTAGTTAGACTGTGTAGGCAAGATATCTGCCACTAACATAGTGAGATAGGGGGTGCAAAATCTGTTATCTCAAGGGCAATACAAGAATAAGCATATGATAAAAGAATAAGTATATGATTAATAAGATAACTAAATACTGAATTTAACACATCATTACAGTAGGCCCTACTTTTTTACAAATAATTTATCAATCAACTATGTTTTCATAGATAAGAAATGTAAGTTTAACAAAGGTTTGACACATGAGGCTATTTATTCTATGATTACTATAAATAATTTACAAGTTAAAGCTTTCTAAATACAATACGCGTTTCTGTCACAGCTGTCCCAGTTCAACTTCTCTTCTCTCAACTGTGTCGATAATATAGG